>JANVCL010000214.1:45704399-45723792 GCA_026546855.1 Erythroxylum incrassatum | reverse complement strand
TCATAAATTTTTCTTAATTTCATCAAATTTTCTTAAATTCATAAATTATCTCACCAATTTCTTTCTCATTTAATTTCTTTTTAATATTTCTAATTTTCATCAAAAGTTCGGGGTCCAACAATATGTGTGTATTTATATAATTTTGATTTATATGAACTTTAAAAAGTTAATTATAAAATTAAAATTTTGAATTGTTCGATATTAAATTAAAAACTTAAATATTGTTTAATTTTTTATCTCTTAATTAAACGTTATAATTTAAAAAATGGGAGATGAGTACTTGTATTGATGTATAAATTCAATTAATGGTTGGATGTGTAATTGTTAGAGTTTGTTGCTTATTTTCTTTGACATTTAGTATTTTTTAATAGTAGGATTGGATAATGACAATGAATAAGCTGCTATCTCAAAATTTTTGAAGAAGTAATATAACTTAGATGAGATTGGGGCTCGCATAAATATGTTGATGAGATTTAATAGAACAGAGTTGGAAAATCGTAACTAGAATAAAAGATTTTATGCGCTCGTTTCCAATAAATTTCTCATCGGAATAACTTAATTGTTTTTTTTCTCATTTAACATTGAAATCAATCCAGTTTATACAATGGATAATATCTATTTACATTTATAACCAATAATTAAAAAATTGAATCAGTTTGGTAAGTTCTGAAAATCTTAAACTAACTAATTTTTAGTTCAATTTTTAATTTTATATACTCTAATAATCCTTATTGATAATTAATACTGTTGGACCTCGTTTCCGGAGCCCAACATCCGGAGTCATAAGCTTTGTGCTTATTACCCTGTAGGGTCATTAGTCCTCCTTCACAAGAGTGGTGTGCCCACACCAGTCAATTATCAAAATCACAACTTGACTTCTTCAAAGAAAGTGTAGCTCTAAGTCTCTAGTTTGATTTGAAGCAAGGATCATCTCAATTGGAGTTCTACAGCTCAAGATATACTTAAAAAGCCTAAGTGTGCTCATACCCCAATCAAGCTCTCCCAACCGACCCCTCACTTTCTCTCCATCAAACTTTCTCAAATCAACTCCAAAATATACAAATTCTTATGGAGAGATAGATACATAAGTTAGAAATCTATTGGTCCAAGAATCACTTCATTTGAAGGTCACCTTCATGAGGGATTTTGGGGTTGAGTAAGAAGGGAAAAAGGAAGAGGAAGATTAGAGCTTTCATTAGAGTCAAGAAGCTCATTGTTTGGTGAAGATTCAAGGTAAGTGATTTTTAATGTTTTGGATTTTTGGAGTATTTTTGGATCAAAGAGCTTAGGAAATGTATGGGTTTAGGTATTCTAACATCAATTTCATGCATTTGGTTCTTTGGTTTTCAATTTGAGTTCTATTGAATTGGAAATTTTGTCTTTGTTCAAAGGAGGCAGGAGAGGTAAGAGAAGTAAGAAGAAACACATCCTTGAACAAGTTTTCAAGCAAGAAAATCAAGGTGGGTGACATTTTTATAATTGAGTTAATAAGCTATTAAATGTTCTTTAATAAATGTGATTAATTGATTTTCCAACTACCTTATAAAAGTGCATTTATTGATCTTTAAATGCTTGAGAAGGTGATGCATGCTTTTGTATATGAGTTTTATGAATGAATTTTGAGTGATATGGGAATGATTTCAAATTGCTCTATAATTGTTGTATTTGTGGTATCAGAGCGCCAGAATTGAGATCTTACATGAGCGTTTTTCAAATTATATGTCAAGGTACATGCATTGTGAATATGTCTTAGCATACAGCAGCGACTGATCCCTAGTCTGAGTCGCTTGTGTATGAGTCACGTAAGGGAAATTGTTAAGAGTTTGGGCTGATCGAATTAGTGAGCAAAACGATCTTCTTTCATTAGATAAATGGAAATGAGAAATAGTATATGGGTAAATATGACAGATAATGATTCAATGTAATTGTAGTGGGGGACGTAGTGTATGGCATTATGGTGATATAACCCCGAATGTGATATAGATTTAAATGTAGGATCATGGATTGTTTAAGGAAGATAAGGAGATAAGTGGAAATGATGAGATTAAAGTGAACAAGCGGAGTCCAACAAATACAACGATTTATTAATTAATATATCAATTTTAGTAAATTAATTGCTTTTTTATTTAACAATCTCTTTTCTTAATTAAGTTTTAAATTATTCCATGGGTAATGATAGTCTCCTTTAAATATACTTTAAATTCTTTAATTTTATTCAATCTTTAATCGATTTTATAACAGTATAATATTTAGAGTTGTTTGAGTCTATTAGAGCCACGTGTCCCATATATAAACCACATGTAGGGGTTTCGAGCCTGACTACGCGACATGTAAGGTGGAAAAAGCGTCTTTAAATTTCATTTGAATTAATCAAATTTAGATTAAATAAGATGAGGTTTATCAAACGTCAAAATAAGTTTCTAAAGATAACAAATACAATTTGAGTTCGATCAAATTTGATTCTACAAAAAATCAGTAAGTTAAATTCATGTTAATTATAAGTCAAACTTGAATATGGAGTATTAATTTGAAGTTCGACTCGAAAGGTCCAATAAACCTAGCCTCTATTGTTAGACCCCTAAGTTCAGACTGCGGGATCATGCGAGTGTTGGCAAGTCTTAGCCAATGCTTGACACGCAGGTCGGCACGAGGAAGACGTGTTGACGAGGGAATAAGGTGAAATCTTGCGAGTTGGTGAGCAAAACTTGAAGACCTTGCGAAGTAGGCGAGGGATGCGAGAAGTATCGACAAAGATCTCGAAAGTAGGTGAGATTTGATACGCATGGGCACGTGTAGCTGCGTATTGATAGGAATCTTCGACGAGACGTGAGATTCGAATGCAAGGTCACACGAAGTTGGTGAACTAAGTCAGACAAGACCCGAGGGTGCGTGAGAATGCATAAAGGCATGCGAGACCCAGCCCGGATGTGTGAAGGCATACGAACGCGACAAGGCGTATAAGCACTTAACTTCGGCGAGCCAAGTTAAAGGTATGTGAAATATGCGAGGTTTTATACTAACTCAGATTGTGATTTATACTTAGTCATAGAGCAACGAGACTGCACCATGAGAAAGCTTGATCATGGAAGATAAACTTATTCGTGGACGTGCATTGCTGGACCTATATGTGAATAGGCCTTGGTGACTTGGAAAAAACGTCAACAGTGGCGTGGAAACTGTGAGTGATGTGGCGAGATCAACTTGAAGATCACATTGGAGATTCATCAAATTTAAGAGATAAAGACCATATGGGAGAATAATCTAAAGATAGTGGAGACCTTCACGGATATGGATGCAATCTTCCAAGTTGGCATATAATCCTTATTTGATTAGATTCTGATATAATATAGCCAATTAGAAGAGTCCTAAGGAAAAGAGAATGCCTTCCTATTAGTCGATGTGATGCAGTGTAATCTTTAGTTGATATGACCAACTAGGATTGTGGAGATCGTTAAAGATCTTAAGCTTACTTTCCAAGTAAGATGAGCCTATAAATAGCTCATTAGAGTTGAGAGTTATTGAGGAATTCAATCACTGAGTCATTCACTTATTGAGATAAATCGCTATGAGGAGAGAGCTTTGAGAGTTAAGAGCTTTTGGAGATTTCTCATTGTAAGAGCTTCGAGTAGGGGTTTCCTTATAAGTGCTTCTAGAATGAAGTACCTGTATCTTTTGTTAACATTTTGTTGAGAATTAATGAAAGAGTAGCTTTGACTATTATATATATCTCTTGTTGCTTTCTTTATTCTGTTATATATTTGTGTTATTTTGTATGTGAAACACTTTAAACACTTGTGTGCTCGCGAGGTGTTCAAGGGTTAACGAAATTGTTCGGCTACATTCACATGAGAAAGTTGAATCTTGCTTAATTGAACCTAAACGGGATTGTCACACGAAGGTGAGCGCGACTTACGGTGAAAGTTCGAGTCCAAAACAGATCTTTGTGACGCCTACCATCTAAAAACTTATAGTTCTAAAATGCAACTTTAATTAATTTTATTAAAACAACATCATTTTAATTAGTTTGAGTGGAGACTTAAACCGTGTATAAGATGTTTTGAGCTGAACTTAGAAGTGAACCCGACCCAGCTCAATTGAGTCTAAATTATTGTCTTCCTTACTAATATTAATTTTTAAAAAAGAACAGATAGGGTGATTGCCATCCTTATGTAATCACATTAAAAAAAAAAGATCCTGAACTTAAGAAAATGAGGAATTATTTTGTTGGGTTTAAGTGTATTATTTGAAATTGAAGGAACTTTTGGAGCAAATGGACCGACACATGCCTTCATTTCATGGTCTACGTACTCGACAGGATGCTTAATTGTTTACTTCTAAACTGCAATTATTGTCCTTAGTCTATATCTTATAGTAATGATGTGTTCCTCTCTGACATGTTAAGTTACATTAATTTTAATTTAATGCTCCCGGTCTAAGAATGAGCATGCAAAGAATCTCCGATCCTTTGAGATTGGGGGATTTGAAATATTTTATTTAAACATTTTAATTGTGAAACAAGATAATTAAATATTTAATACAAGTTAAAAATATATTTACCTAAAATTTTAAATTTTAAATTGTAGAATGTAGCTTCTGTTTCTCCTTTTTTAAAATTATCAGTAGAAGTGGTGACCCATTTAATTTAAAATGATATCTGATTGAAATGGATCCCAAAATTATATATAAACTTATAATAAGATTTTTGATGATTTAAATAGAAAAAGCATGTTAATATAAACTAGAAGAAACTTAATTCACATAAAAATAACAATTCAAAAGGTTACATAAATATAATCAAATAAGGATTTAATTTCAGGAATAAGAGATTTTAATACATGCCAGGAATTTTACACTAATAAAGTAAAGAATGTTACAAAAAATTATAAATATATGATAAACCTCTTCTTAAAACGTATTTTTGAAAATAAAATTAGGCTTAAAATTTATTATAATATCATAACATAAATTTATTTTAATGACTTGAGGCAATAACTAATTTGTTGTAGCTCTTTGCTGAATATATTTATCAGATGTCTTATTCCGGTATGTGTCAAAAATTTGATACTGAGTATGGAAAGAAGAGGAAAAATAAAAAGAGAAAAGAAGTGAATATACAAAGAACTCAGAGGTAGAAAATCGGAAACTCGAGTGAAGGCTCCAAAAGCCGAAGCCGAAGCCGAATCAAGCCATATGTAGGGAGTCAAACTAACCAATGGGATTAAACTGTAAATTCAGAAAGGGTAAAAAAAGGTAAAACGGTGAAACATTGAGAAGAGATAACGGAAGTGATAAACGGCGAGTGTTGTCGCTTAGCCTGCGACGGAGAGAGAAAGAGAGAGCGCGTTGGATGTGGCGGGAATCCTTTTAGCTGTACGGATGAGTTGTTTGTGGGACCCACCAAATAAATAAACCTCCCACTTTTCGCACCCATGCTCCCTTCATCATGACACGATTTTAAATTAAAATTAGTTATTTAATTCTATTACAAATTAATTAAATTATAAATTAAAAGTAATTTTAATAAAATGTAAATAGATTCATACTTCATCTTTTTTTCCTTCTTTTATTATGCATTATTAATTATATAAATATTATCAGATTTTTTTGTTAATATTAATTAAATTAACATTGTTGTTTAATTTTTAAACATTTTATTTATTAAGAAATTTAATTAAAATATTTAATATTTAATTGATATTTTATTTTATATTATTTGAAAAATAATATTTACAATTTTATTGTTATAAATAAATAAATATATATATATATAATGTAATAAGGTAAATTTATAAATTAAAAATCTTATAATTTTAATATATAATCGAAATAAAACGGTGGGATTTTTTGTATCCGCAAAGCGTGACATGATGTAGGTTGAAGGGTTACGATGGTGTGAGTTGAGTGACTTGTACTGAGTTCGTGCAGCAGGAGATTGCTTGGTCCTTGATGAGTGATTTGAAAATTACAAGAGGCCCACTACGTTTAAACTATCCGACCCAATTCTGAAAAACGGGTCAAGTACTGGCAATTGCTCAGCCCAAATTTACGCGATATAATCCGATATGATGTTCAAGAATTTGGAACCGGCGTCTAATTGGTACCGTCCGTATCAATTGTTATTGATTAGTTACCCATACAAAATTCAAACTACCAAATGTACTTCTCCCCTACTCAAGAAAAATAAAAAATAATATCATATAGTTCTAGAAATATTTTATATATTTAATTAATTTTTTAATTTTATTTTTTAATTTTTACATTGACACTTTTTTATTTTTAATTTAAAAATATGCAATTCTTTAAGATAATAAATGAATTTTTAATAAAATTTATCTTGTACTAGAATAAAAAGTTTAAATTATGCAATTGATTTGAATAAAAAGTTTAATTCAAAATACAATTAGGGATGACAAAGTATTAGGCCTGCCAATTATTTAAAATAAATTTCTTAAAATTAAAAAGTGTAAAACATCTTTTTTTAATTAAGATCAGACCTAGTTTGAGCTAATTAGACCTGTACTTATCTGAGACTGAACTCTTATTTAAAATAATTACAATTGAGCCGTTTGTCCTTTAATGGAATCCTAATTTGAATCCAAAAATGGAACCATTTGGTGACATATAATAAGAAAAGAGAGTATATAAGTTAAAAAATAAGGAACATGGCACATGCCAGCTTAATTTGGGTGCTAATTGGAATTATTTAGAAGTGCTAGGTGTAAATGGAATTTGCCTACCCTTATGCTAGAGGAAATTAAGTAAATGGTCCAATGACTTTAATTGCAATAATTATAAATGTAATCATGAAATGTATAAAATAGTCAACAAGAAAATGGTAGTCTTGTACTCTTTGTGTTTGAATTTTGGATTCAAAGTCTTCACAAGCAAGTGTGCAAAGAGATCTTAAACCTCATAATTTCCCCACTTTCATGACAAAACACTAAAGACTTTTTGCTCATAAGAAATCTTCTTTTTTTTTTGGGTTGATATGGGCACATGCTCATGAACACATGATGAATGAGTGTAATGATTTAAGAGAAGAAGTGATTTGGGTATGTGCGCATACTCAAAAAGTGACACAAAGAGTGATTGAAATTAAATATAATTTGTAAAGAGTAAATTTACAAAATAATTATATATTTAATAATAAATTGAAAATTTTATTTATATAAAAAGTGGGAAAATTATGAAAAGGTACATTTATTTAGATGAAGACTCCATTTTAAAAAACATCATAAGATATAATAATTAGTTCCAAATTTCACTTATATAAATATAAAAAAAGAGGGAAATTATGAAGGGTACATGCATTTAGATGAGGACCCCATTTTCACAAAATCTTCAATTATACATGCTGAGAAGCCAAGCAAAGCTAAAGAGTTGATAAGATAGTGTCACACTACTAGAGGTAATTACCATACATAGGGCTCCACTTGTAATCACCACTTCCTTTTTATTGTTCACTAGTTTGTCTTTTTCTACCAAAACATCCCCTTTCAATGGCTAATGGGAATGCAGCATCAAAATTTGTGTAGAGGTGTCACATCATAATTAATAATTAAAATAATTTAAAATTGAATTTTTAAAATAATATTGAAGCTACCTTTGAATGGATTGAATTCTCTATTTTTCTTAAGTTATTATTCAAGTAAAAAAAATGCCAATATCAAAAAATAATATTAAGATAACAAATGAGAGGAATTGAATTAGTCCAAATTCAATTAAAATTTTATTGGAATTCAATGAATTTTGAATTAAAATTATGATTTATTCAAATTTTTATTCGTTAATTCAAATTGGGCTGACCAGTTTACTAATTTAAAAAGAAAAATGAAAGCCCATAGACCAAAGTGAACAATCTCTATGGGCCCATATCTTCAATACACTTTAGGCTTATAATAATAGTCTTTATGAAAGTTTGGATATTTCCACTTTCCAACTTTGAAGACGAAACAGTTACTGTTGGATTGAAGTTGGGCTTACTACTTTTCCCTTTTTTTCTGGTTAATTTGATATGTTATTTTGTTAATTAAGATTTGTTGGACTTAACTAGCCAACGTTGTTCTTAATTGTTTAGATATTTATCCAAAAGGGTCAATATGCAATTTACAACTTTAGTCTAAAAATAAATACCCTAAAGTTATGGTATTTCTCGAGTTTTTGAGAAATCCATTAATACGCAGTCTTATTCTTAATTAATAGAGAAACTGTTTTTAAATGAACTACTTGCAGAAAGAGAATGAAAAGAAAATAAAATAAAATAAGAAAAACTTGATTATTATGCTAATATAAATTTATTCAACTTTAAATTAAAATAATAACTAAAGTCACTCGTACATCTAATCAAAAGAAAAAACCCTCATTTATTTTTATTCTTATAATTAATTTGCTATATATATATACATATTATGGGAGTTATTCGAAAACAATCTCTTTATTAATTAGGATATACAGTGTACTATTAAACCTTTTCAGACGTTTCAAGTTTGCGAAACTTTTGCTAGAATGTTATTATTGGAAAGGTGGTTCATCAATACTAATATACTCTTACGCCTGGATGATTAAACATCAACATTCTCGTACATTATAGTACCTCTATCACGATCTATGATTCATTTGCTTAAACAACTTCTGGTAAGAAGCTCTGCTGAACTTCAAGGGCAAGTTCCTCCACACTTAGCCGGCATTCCAGTCCTATCTGCACGCAATATCAACATTAAGCATGTTAGAAATAACAAAAATTATAAATTTTAAAATATTTCTTTTATTTGACAATCAAATTTTGAAACGTGAAAATCTATCTTTATAATATGTCTATGGACAAGCAGTTGCTCATTTTGTTACAAGTCTTCTTTGTCCTGAGCTAACTAGTATAGAAGTCATTTCCCTTGATCCTGGGAAGTAAACTGATCACTCAAGCATAAGATGCAACCGTATGCCCTAGACTATTAATAACCAGTCGTTGTTACGAGTCTTCTTTGAAGGATATTGTTACAGTCTACAACGACTGGTTATTAATAGTCTATGGCCTACGGTGTATATACTTGAAAGCAACATAAGGTAGTCACATTATGTACTTGTGTTACTTCTCAGACAGGTTTTGCATTCGCAATGAAAATGACATAACTGTTAAACTTTGGACTGGAATTCTGTCATGGGGAAGAAGGAGAAGAAGAGGAGGAGGAGGAGGAGGAAGAAGAAAAAGAACAAGAAGAAGACATTAAACAGTAATAATCATTAAAAATCACTAATTGTCGATACTATACACTATATACATCATGTACTTACGTTTGACAAAACTTTCATAAGAAGAAGAAGAAGACATTAAACAGTAATAATCATTAAAAATCACTAATTGTCGATACTATACGCTATATACATATTTATGTTTGACAAAACTTTTATAAGAAGAAGAAGAAGACATTAAACAGTAATAATCATTACAAATCACTAATTGTCGACACTATAAGCTAAGCCTTGGACTCCAATCATATCATGGCCAAGAAGAAGAAGAAGAAGAAGCCTTGAACCCCAATTTTGTCATGGCCAAGAAGAAAAAGGAAAAGGAAAAGAAGAAGAAGAAGAAGCGTTGAACTCCAATTTTGTCACCGTCAAGAACAAAAACAGAAGAAGAAGAAGTTCAATTCTGTCATGGCCAAGAAGAAGAAGAAGAAACCTTCAACTCAAATTCTGTCATGGCCAAGAAGGAAAAGCAAAAAAAGAAGAAGTGTAATATAAACATTAAATAGTAACAATCATAAAAAATCTCTAATAGTAGACACCATATAATTCCTTATTTTCTAAGATTTAGCAAGCTCATATCAGCGTGCACTACGATTAACCAGTTAAACCTGCCGTAACGTTTGTATCAGACAACTAGTTAGCAGATACCAGAATTGTTTTTTTTACGAACACAAGCGTCATGCATGGGAAACTGGACTCTATACCTTAATCACAAACGAGTACAGAACAGTATCCTCCATGCTACTGATGTTTAGATGGAGGATCTCAAAGAAAAATCTTTCCAAGACATTGATTATCCTCACAATTTGACCTGGTATTCTCTGACATGCAACTTTCAGGATCACATTGGATCCTGATATCCTTGCCTCGACGTCTGCAACCAACGAGTTGCAACAGGCAGCTAAATCCGTGAAGTTTTCAAACCCAACAAAAGGGTTTGGATCAGGTTGAAGAGGAATGAGCTTCAGTGGTGGCCTAGGGCTAGGGTTAGGACTAGGAGTAGGACTAGGACTAGGGTTTAAGCTATTCCTTTGTTTCTTGGACTCCAAAGCTTGTAGAACTTGGTGCAACTCCTTTATGAACTCTATTACACCACCTATAATGGATGCTTGGTCCCCCTGTATCATCAAAGCCAACACCATCTTCACTAACTAACATTATAAGTAGTAATTAACAAGAGCAAGTGAAGAGATCAGATGAGTACTCGTTTGATATAGAAACAAGGAGTCAAGGAACGTAAGACCCTGAGATTCTCATTCATCTGTCTTCTTCTGTTTCGCTCAACTGTTATGTGAGACATGGTTTCCTGGTTTTGAGCTTTCTCTGATTCATCTAAACTCGTAAGGGTTGACTATTTATAAGCAAACAAGAAAGCAAGCATGCGTCAGAGTTAATTGCAGAGTCGAAGACAGACTTGACATGTTATGGTGGATTCAGGTACATTAAATGCAGTAGGATGTAGTCTCGTGAGGTCTCGGTAATTCTTGCTTTTTCCTACCATTCTTTTTTGCTCGTAGATATAAATTGTCACGTATATGATCTTGGGTCAATTACAGAACCGGCGTGAGTTAAAAGAAATCGGATCCAAGAGTGGAGTTCCTTAACTTCCTACGTGTCTAGCTCATGCAGATTTCGCTCCTCATACATGTGTGTCCTCGTGCCTATGCGTTACTTCTATATAATATGCATCCCAATTGCCTTTCGAAAATGTAACTCTTCGAATAAATATAATCCTTTTAATTATTTGATGATCAGTTAAGAGAAAAAAAGATTACTATTATCACTTAGTTTGTTAAAAATATTAAGAAATAAAAATTTATTAAAATTTTGTTTTATATGAAATTTTGATATATTTTAATTAATTATATTTAATTGCTAAAAAATAAAATAAAATATAATTAATTCTAATTAAAATAGTTATAATTAATTAATTATATTTTAATTAAAAAACAAGTCCTGTACCCCTTATTCAGAATGATTCATTCCTCTCATATTTAGAGAATATGAAGTAATAAGTGAAAGTCACATATAAAAAAATTATTCTTATAATAATATTATATAATTAACCACTTGTTTTTCATTCCTTAGCTATCGATTCTTTCACATTCTCATTAACCAAGCATTCTCTAAAGTCAAGCAATGAAGCTAAGCCTCTAGGTTCCAGCTATTTTGAATTAATGATTTGTTAATTATTATAGTGTAAATTGACAATATGTTAAACTATAGTAATCCAACAAATTTTATTCTTTTATTTACGTGTTTTAATGCATTTTGGGAAAAAAAACTTGTATAACAAACAAAATGGCATGTGATAATAAGTGAAGGGGCTTGTTTTGATGTAGTGTTTATGTAATATTAATCTTTGCCTTTTAATTAACTAAACTTAGTGAGTCTCGACATTAAATGAGGATAGCGAATCCTTCCCTTGGAGTACCCATTTCAGCAGCCAATCCTTCCCTTGGCAACTTCAAGTCCCTCGCAGATAAAATTCTCAGTCGAATCGGTAGTTGGCGTCACAGAGAGCTCTCCGTTGCTGGCAGAGCTCAATTTGCTAACTCTATTTCCTCTTCCACGGCAACTTATTGGGGGTCCCATCTTGTAATTCCAAACTATGTTCACAAGCAGATCCACGTAATTTTCAAGAACTTGGTCAGGATGCAACATGAACGCTAGCTAGAGCTATCAAAATTAAATGGGCAGATGTATGTTCACCTAGTACGCAAGGAGGTCTTGGCCTCATCACCTCCAAATTGCTGAATCAAACCTTTCTTGCTAAGAAAGTGTGGAGATTGATCCGAGAATCCTCGCAAGTTAAATGGGTCAATGCCTATTACATCAAAGAGACATCCATATGTGCTTCAAAATTCCTAGAAATGCTTATGCTTTGATCGAATATGTTTAATACGTAACGGTACTTTACTTACGCATTTCAGATTAAACGTAAAAAAGCAAAAAATGAAGAATTACATAAATACCTAATTTTGGTTTCAGTAACTTCAAACGAACTTTTCGAAGTTGAAACAAGCATGAATTTACTGTCGTCTTCACAAGAACTACTCTCTGGGATGCGAGTAAGATTTTTCAACAGTTTTCTCAAAAACTAAGCTCTCTTCATAAATTAAAGAATCCTTATACTTACAATTGATTATATGAGCAACTATAGGAGACCTTAATCTTTATATAGCATCCATATCAGACTTCCCCATCACAAGGCTAATATGAGTTTGGTCCACACTAATCGGAATCTATTTTTTATTCGGACTTTGTCCAATTGATTTAGATTATTTATTGGGTCACTTTATTATCTTTATCTAAATCAAATTACGTTACTTAACCGATAAGTTATTAAAAATTTGAAAAATGTAATTAATAGTTATCCAACTTTATGGGAAAGGACAAATTTGTCCAATATTCTTCCCCTTATACAAATATTAATTGCAGTTTTGACTCTAGTTTAAAAATAGTTTAAAAACTCAATTAAGCTACGCTACTGAATTAGCCGACTACGTTTAAAAACACATGTAATACGTAACGGCACCTTAGTTATGTATCCCGGATCGAATGTGAAAAGGCAAGAAGAAATGTAGAAATACTTAATTTCGGTCTCGGTAACTTTGAACTAGCTTTTTGAAGCCAAACCGAGAGCGAATCTACCGTCATCTTCATGAGAACTACTCTTTGAAACGCGAGTAAGGTCTTTCTACAATTTTCTCAAAGCGTAAGCACTTTTAACGGGTTAGAGAATCCTTATGCTTATGATTAATTATATGAACAACTGTATGAGACCTTAACCTTTATATAACATCCATATCGGGTTTCTCTATCACAAGATCGATATAGAGAAACCCGATATGGGTCTAATCCACACTAATCAGGATCTATTTTCTATCCGAACTTTGACTATTCGATTTAGATCATTTATTGAGCCACTTTATTATCTTTATCTAGATCAAATTATATATAACTTAACCGATAAGTTATTAAAAAGCTAAAAAATGTAATTAATAATTGTCTAACTTTATAGGAAAGGACAAAATTATCCAATAATATATAGGCAAGATCTGAGACAAGGTAAGAACTTACTGTAACTTTCAACTAGTTAATAGGAAAATTCTAAAGTTTTGGTTTGATTCGTGGCTCAATCAAACTATTCCCTTCAAATTACCTCAACTTGATGTGCTCAAAGGATTTATTTCTACAAATGCTAATGTGGCCCATGACTTAACCATTTACAACAACTCCAAAACAGACATCCTCCCATAAGTAGTTCCTCACTTCTCAGTAACCTCACTTTTACCTGGCAAACTAACACAATTATGTGGAAGCTAACACAATTTGGTTAATTCACCTCTTCTTCAACTAGAAGCATATACAGAGTGGGTCTCCCTTGGTACACTGGTTTCATCTAGTAAGGATTAAAAACTTCCTAGATTTGCTCACCTTCTTTGGCAAGCATTCAACACTAAACTTGCCACTCTAGATTGAATTGGTGGCTTCCTAACCTTTCCTAACTGGTGCTCCCCGTGTAAGAATAATGTTGAATCTCATAATCATCCCTTCTTTTCCTACTCAAATCATGTTTGAAAATTCATCAAGAAGAAATGTGATATTCCCGACCCTTTGCAATATGGTTTGATATCATGGACTAGAGTGCTCAACTCAAGCTCCCCTAGAAAGGTGACGTATGGTTAATACTTACTGCTCTGGCTTATCTTGTATCAGGTGTCTGGAATGAGAGGAACAACTGTATCTTCAGGTCTATTGCTTGCACACCACAACAACTTTCAACACTCATTCAAGACCAGATCATGATGCACCTATCCCTTTACAAGCATAAGCACATAATCAGTCACTTAATGACCTCACGATGGAATTTATACTAACTTAATAGAGACAATTTTAACTGAAGGCTTGCTCATCACATGTTCATCTTGCCAACTTACCTTGTAGGATGATGCACACTCTTGCTCAGTTAGGTCCTCTCTATTTATTCATTACACAGAAGTTTAGTGGTTCTCTAATCTTATTTAACGGACATCACATGTTATTTTAAAAACTAAACATGCTTGGATACCTTAAAGTTGGGCAGAGATCCCAGTGCAAAATTCTACATCCAAACGACTCTAGGCAGATAGATACGAAACCTACTTAAAAAGTGACTATTATTACGTTGTAAGCTTTTGCTCAATTTGCTTGGCTTGACTCTAATCATCAACTTGTTAGTTACAGTGATAGAGGTCACACATAGCGGCTTAACTCAAATCCACAATTGCCTATATAAAATCATTCAAGTCCTTCCCTTTTCTTCATCACAAACTTGCATTTTCTTCTTCTTCTTCAATGGCTTCTGCCAGTCAACTCATCTTCCTCTCATTCCTTGTTTGCCTTAGTCTTTACTCGAAAGTGCTAATCTGTCCAGTTTTTAAAGATTCTGCCACTCTCCAATACATGACCATGTTGAATTATGTTGTTTCATGCAACCTGCTATACTGAAGCTTGTGGAAGATTTAGCCAGATCAATCAAGGTGAAGAGGAAAGGAAGATTAAAGAAGAAGTTAAAGGTTCCTAGGTTTCTAAAGAAGCTAGAGATGATGATCTTGGGAATAATTCAAAAGTGCATGGAACAAAGGAATAGAGTTCGAATGATTGAAGACCAAAGCAGGAAGAGTGGAAGGGCTGAACCAAGTTGCAATGGAAGCTTGAAAGGTAAAGAACCAGAATGTGAGAAGTAAATGTAGAGTTAGAATGTTTTGATCAGTTGAAGAAAAATTTGAAGCAGAATTAGATAGTGTTAATAAAATTATGAAGAAGCCTTGCAAATCAATGAAGCAGAAGAATTCAGAACCAAAATGTCAATTGTCATCAAAAGTGATCAAGCTTGCTCAAGTCCGTACTCCATGCAACCTTTTGGTCCCTGCAATATCAGAACTTTATTTTCTGCAGCCTCCAATACCACTAGTTGATATATTGTCAGAGTTTGTTACATTTCAGACAGCAACATTGTCTTTGTTTTTTTTGTTGAACCAATGAGATCAAGAAATATGTCAAAATCTTGTTCCTCAAATCACTTTTCAATTTTCATCTTAGCCATTGATTTAAGGTGGCCTGGAAAAACTTTGTGAGAGCTAATATGAAAAGCTCCATTTTTTACTTATTCTTGCATTAGACTCAGAAATATATGGAAAGTAGTTCTTCATCATTTTGAAAAAAACCCGTTTTTCATTTTGTTACTTATCTTGAGTTGATTTGGAATTGCGCGGTGATAGCAATGCTTAGAGTTGGATAAAATAGACATTGGTTTTGAAAATCCATTTCTATAGTGTTAGTAGAAACCTTACAGTTGAAATCTGAAACCATTAACCATACACCAAAATACTTGAGAGAACCACACATTGATCATTTGAGTGACAGCATTCTTTATAAAAAACAGGGACTACAATCAAAAAATTAAAACTGAATGTTGATCTTCTAAAATATTTCACTTTCTTGGATCAGAAGCATATAGTTCAGTAGTTGTTGAAGAAAAGCTAGTTCAGTAGCTGTTGAAGAAAAGCTTCGACCAACAAAACCTTCGAGTTTGTGGTTTAAGTGAAGAAGGAGGTGCGGTCCACAACCTGCGAGAGTGGTATCAGAGTTGCAAGGTTCACATAACCTGGACTGAATCAAAGTCATAACAGGTACGAGCATTCCTGTGATAAACTTGCAAAATGTGTAGGCAAATATATCAATGTTGACAGGTAAAAATTATTTAGCTTATGATCTTAGAGTAAAGGATTGTCTTAGAGTCTATGAATGTTAGAATGTGGTAAATGGAGGAGTTACTAATGTTGAGGAAACAACAGATTTGACAGATCAACAATCAACAATCAACAAGAATTAGGCAGGACAGAGACAAGGATTTAAGGCTCTTATCTTTTTTAGGTCATTGGTTAGTGAGATAATATTGCTGAGACATACTAGTTGCAAAAGTGCTAAAGAGTTGTGGGATATACTGAAGCTGAAGTATGTAGGCTAAGCTCAGTCACTAAGATTGAAGAAACAGGTCGCAATGAGAAATTTTGAAAACTTTTCAATGAAGGATGAAGAGAATGTGGCTGCAACAAAATCTAGATTTATGAGTTTAGTGCAACAGCTCTTGAAGCAGATGCATATACTTTAGTAACTGTTGAAGAAAAGCTAGTTCAATAGCTGTTGAAGAAAAACTTCGACCAGCAAAACCTTCGAGTTTGTGGTTTAAGTGAAGAAGGAGGTGTGATCCGCAACCTTCGACCACTTGTAGAGAAAACCCTTGTTCTTGATGTTGGAGGCCAACATTTTTGGATGAAATGCAACGAGGGCTACGATTCATCCACCTACAAGCCGAGCCCTTGTGCCTCAGCCTCATGTTCAGTGGCCGAAGCTTGTCGTTGCGTCACTCACTGTAACCCAAACCTCCATTTGTCGCCGATGTGTCTCAACAACACTTGTTGCGTCTCGTCTGAGGATAGAGTCTATGGAAAGGTTGGAGTGGGAGAGATTTCCAGGGACACTTTTGCTCTTCGATCCACCAATGGAAAAAAAACCAGGACCTCTAGTCATAATTCCTAATTTCGTATTTGCTTGTGCAAATGCTTGGAACATAAACAATCTTGCTAGTGGCTCAAAGGGTATGTTTGGACTTGGAAGATTCGCTATTGGAATGCCATTGCAGCTTTATTCGCCTTTTGGTGGTAGCGTCAGCATTATGAGGGGCTCGTTTTCAAACCTTCACTCTCTATCCATCTCTACATCCTATTTTTGACTGTTATTTCTTATTTAAGCCATTTGTTAACATTATATTGAATAATAATAATTAACAATTAATTATGTAAAATCTGACTCCCTCACTTCACATCTTCAGTACTTTAAGAATGTGATGAACGGTTGCAATTAAATTAAAGTCGAAATCGTGCGCTTGAAGTTAAGGATATTTAAGTATACTTTTACCTTCTAATTTTTTTATTTTCATCAATATATGTATTTAAAGTACAACTAAAAAATTAATAGTAAAAAATTTTACGATTCTGTCTTCTGAATTTTGAGTATAATTTAAAGGTAAAGTTTCTGATTTTTTAAATGTATTTTTGCTCTTTGTTTTTTATTTTAATATTATATATTAAATTTTACTATTTATTTTTGTCCTCTATCACATATTGCTATTTATTAGAATTTGTTCAAGCTGCAGATTGTTATCCAAATTTTTCAATTACTTGTCGAACTCTATTGACTATACCTGTGACTGTAGCATTAGCTGAGAGAAGTTTTTCAAAGTTAAAATTATTGAAAACCTACTTAAGGTCATCAATGTCATAAGAAAGGTTGAATGGTTTAGCTATGTTATATATTAAGAAGGATATGTTGGATAATATTGATCTTGATAATATTATTAATGATTTTACATTTAGAAATACACGGAGAAATTGTTTTTCATAAATTATGATCCTCTGTATATTTATTAATGTATTTATTAGTATTATAATCATTTAATATTTAGTTGATTGTGTAAACTTATAAATTGAGTCATTTATATTTCATACAAACATGCAAAATTAAATATATTATCAATTTATTGAATTTTTTTTATTTCGTCCAGGCCTGTAAAGCCTCATTTGTAAATTCGCTACATGCTTATCTTCATCGTCCAACTCCAATGGTGTCATCTTCTTCGGAGACTCTCCATATATGTTCAACACGAGTTACGTTACATCTAAGCTTTGATGTATCAGCTTGGTTTAAGCACAAAAGACTCTACCCAATACCAGAGGACCACCATCGCCTGACTATTTCGTCAAGGTCGCTTCAATCCTTGTGAACCATAGACACCACATTGCTCAGAGGAACTGAGATATCCACCATCGTCCCTTACACAACCCTGGAAAGGTCAATCTACCAAGCTCTTATGAAGGCGTTCGATGAGTTGCTTCTTGTCTGGTGGAACGTCACGGAGGTCGCGCCTGAAGCTCCGATCCATTCACCGACTGCTACGCGGCGAGAAACATCCCTAGGTTGCCGAGTACGGGGCTGTATTTCCCGGACATTGCTTTTGTGTTTGAGAATGATCTTGTGTCGTGGGGAATGTTTGGAGCTAATGCGATGGTGGAGATAAACCGTGAAGTGTCGTGCTTGGGATTTCTTGGCGGCACCAAAGCTCCATTTTTTACTACTCCTATAGTTGTAGGGGCACATCAGTTGCAGGATCATCTACTTCAGTTTGATTTAGATTCTTGTAAGTTGTCCTTCACTCCCACACTTACGTCGCCTTTTATTAAGTGCTCCAACTTCAAGTTTCACGACGGATAAGTTAAATACAATATAATTTATATTGACTTTAGATTAAATGGACCCAATATCTTATTATAAGTTGGGCTCAAAAAAATTCATATAATATGAACCCAAGCTGGTGTCTTATGAATTAGGTTTAATTTGTTAACTTTGAATTAAATCAAATTGACTTTAAAAAAATTTTATTTCAAAGTTTTGATCAAATTGAATTTAGTTCATTAACTTCAAGTCGGATATGCTCAGTGTTTTATGTTATCTCTAATGGTACGTCGTAAAGAAGATAGAAAAAAAATTAACAATGCTAACTTGATTTGAATCAAATTAATCGGACAAATTAACATTATTTTGTTTAAAATCTGAAGAAATAATTGATCAAAATAATATCATTTTCTTAAATTTTATCAAAACAATATCAATCGGAACTTAGGCATTTAACATGCTTAATTTCATTATATTAATTTCTAAATCAATTGAAATATAAAAACAAGCAATTTTGAATTAGACCTATATTGTCGCAACCACTAGCGATTTTGGTGAACAATGCAAACCCCAACCTGTATACAAATTTCTCTTTCAACACCTTAAGGAGACTTGGAAGTTAGGCCATCTCCAACTAAGACACCTGTAGCGCTCTTTTACCGTAAAGTACCTACCGGAACGCCCGTAGGTTATTCCAGTACATATCTTACGATAAGAGAACACTACTGACAAACACCACTATACTTCCCATGGCATCACAATAATAAAACAGTAATAGGAAATTGAAACTTTTTAAAACCAAACTGTATTCCATTTCATATAACTCAAACTTGGTAATTTACAAACTGTCAGTATTTTCAGTCTGTACATC
>JANVCL010000214.1:45686369-45704252 GCA_026546855.1 Erythroxylum incrassatum | reverse complement strand
GCGGTAACAAGCACAAGCATGACTTGTTTCTTCCTAAAACATAACCATCCCTTGAATTTTGTAGGTAATACATAAACAAGAAACATACTCTCTTTTTTTTTTCTATTCTTCATGTTCTTTGCAATTCCTTGCAAGGCCACTATATTCTCAGCTTTTGGACCTTTTTTAAATGTTAGCCTTCCTTTTTGTGATTAGCCCTTCAAAATGAAAGTCAATGGGCAGTCATTTACTGATAGCTCATAGCTGTAACAACTCTTCGAATAGCAGCAGTTTAGAGAAAGATTATCAGGAGATGGGGTCGATTGGAACTTCTGTTGAGGATGGAGTTGTTTTCATTAAACGTTCCTCTTTTCGTTGCTTTCCCACTAAAATGGATCTAAACCCTCTTCGCATGGTAAGAACAAAACCTGAACCTGAGCTTTCGGTTTCTCTATGTTATTTTCTTTTCCTGAATTATGCATGAACATTCAAGTCCTGAAGCTTCCATGTTCTTGCAGATTTTAGCAGAGATATTGGGGACTTTTATGTTAGTATTCTGTGTTTGTGGAATCATCGCAAGCACACAACTTCTGAGAGGAGAAGTAGGTCTAATGGAGTATGCATTCACCGCAGGATTAACAGTCATTATCATCATTTTCTCTATCGGACCAATCTCGGGTGCACATGTCAATCCCGCCGTCACAATCGCCTTCGCAGCCTACGGTCATTTCCCATGGTCCAGGGTACGACATAAACCTCTTACAATCTCTTCAGGAAGAGCAATTAGCCACACAGTTTTTTGATGCTGTTCCTGAATCGTCATGCAGGTTCCATTCTACGTAATAGCACAAACAGTAGGTTCAATACTTGCAACCTATGTGGGAAGATCGATCTATGGAATAAAAACTGATCTCATGATCACGCAACCACTTGAAAGTTGTGCTACAGCTTTCTGGGTCGAACTGATCGCGACGTTCATCATCATGTTCCTTGCTGCTGCACTGACCTACCAAGCTCAATATGTAAGGAAGCAGAAAGATGATTTCAGTTCTTCGTCAATATATAAAATGAAATCTGAAACTTTTTTGCAGGTTGGTCCTCTGTCAGGTTTTGTTATTGGGATTTCCATTGGACTTGCAGTGCTTATTACAGGGTATAAGAGAAATTTTCAGTGTCTCCATTACAATTATAGTATTATGTCTGTCCTCCAAGATAAGACCTACGCTTTATGTTCTTGCAGGCCTATGTCAGGAGGGTCAATGAATCCTGCAAGATCAATAGGGCCTGCAATAGTTTCATGGAATTTCAAGGACTTGTGGATTTATATTACCGCACCAACCATTGGAGCTGTTGCCGGAGCCTTTACGTTTCATGTGCTGAGAATTCCATGTCTGCCTTGTACTCCTACGTCACCCACTAATCCCGCCATAGTTGTGACTTCATAGGCCTTGGAAGAAACTAAAATTCCTGCAGTTAAGGTCTTACCATTGTTTTGAAAGATGTTGGAAGAAGCTCGCTCTTGTCAATAATATAAATCAATTCGCTCTTAACCGTCGCTCTCAAATCTCAAATCTCAAATCCAAATTCAATTCAAAATCTACTCAAAACTAAATTTAGCTATAACCCAATTGTCAAACTCATTATCATCCCACCTAAACCTCTTTCTCCACCATTTGTCTATCAATCAAAAACGATCCCAGAGCAAATCCATGGCTTTCCATTCACATTTCTTAAATAAGGCATCAGTTCTTCATGGAATACAATGTACCACATGAATCCTGATGTCTCGTGTAATTTCAGTGAGTTTGACATGAAATAACTTGTAATCGGAATTCAATGTAAGAAGTATCGTAATTTTGCCCCCGACATTTTATTTTCGTTAATTAAGTTAATAAAAAAGAAAGAGACAGTTTACTTTTACATTTGATAATTAAATCTAAAAATAAAAAGAGAAAGTTCATTATTTTTGTAAAAAGATTTTAAAAAAGAGTGACTTTAAAAAGTATAAGATGGTGTATTTTTATCTCTTATACATAGGTTTTTCTTTCGTTCGTATTTAACATTAAAATATTATTATTATCAAAATAATTGTTTCAAAAATTGAAAAGAATAAACTAATAAGATAAAGAATTTAAAGTTTAAAAGGTGTAATCAATATTAAATCACTATAAAATCGATTAATTGAATATATTAAAATATTTAAAATATGATTAAAAGAGATTATTTTTATATATAAAAAATTTAATATTTAATCAAAATGTTAAATAAAAATTTATTTATTTCAATTCATATAAATTTATTAGTTTAAAAAATTAATTAATTAACTAATTAATTGATCAATTTTTAATAATTAAAATTATTAAAATAAATTAAACTGAAAATTTATATACTAAATAAAAAAATTAACCATCTTAAATTTTTTACAGTTAAATCGGCATTTTTCTAATCATTGATCAAAATCAAATCAAATGCAAATCTTTCACATATCATGTTCCTTTGTATGGAGCTTCAACTTCTTTCCCTTTTTTGTTTTCTCTTCTTTTTGGTATAGAGCAAACATGAAGTGATAGCTCTGCTCTTTATGAGAAGAATCCCCGTATTCTTTAATGATTAGGCTTTGATTAAATTTAATGCAAGCTTTTGTTCTTAAGCTAATTATCTCCATCACATCGCACGTCATTTTTCAGAACAGACCCCGATGGGTGATGATGACTAATAAAGATTCTTCAATTTGATTTACACTCTTCAATCTTTTCGAGTTTTTGTTCTTATTAGCAGAGACGTTAAGTAGATTTTGTTTTTAAAAAATCGTAGAATATAATTAATTATTTTTTTAAAATAGGTTAAATAGAGATTTATAAATCTATAAGTATACTTATAATCTTATTTTCACATTTATCTTGAATTGTTAATGACCACTAATTACATATCACCAATTAAAACCTCTAAATGACGACCTAAGGATAAAGGAAGTAGAGTTGTAGAGATGGCCAAAAAGTTTGCCTATATTACTTTTGAAAGAGTGCGTAATAATTCATAGATTGATCGCTCTTGTGCTGAAAATGAATGAGACTAAGTGATTTGTCAAAGTTAGAAGATGTAAAGGTGTATTAGTAGGGGAGCTTTCTATCTTAGAGGGAAGCACATGCATAAGCGGGACGCCCTCGACATCTAGGAGTTGCAGACCGCCATAGAACTTTTTTAATAAGCGAAACGCATTAGTTGTCCACTCTCATATTGAGCAGCAAGAGCTCGAAAAAGGTAATCACTCATTTTTATTCTTAAACTAATATTATAGAAACCAAAAAATGACACAAAAAGGAGTCAAAAGCTTTCCATTCTTAGTTTTCCTACAGCTTATTCCTCCAAAAATAGAAGAACCCTTGGTTATTGTGGTTCCAACTCTTATAATAAATAAATTATCAGTAAAAATTACATTTTATTGAATGAAATAATTCAATATAATTTAATATATATGTTAAATTTCTAAAACAAGTTTTGTTTAAATTTTATATATTTTAAAGATATTTTAAATTTAAATTATAAATAATATATTTTTAGTTAATAATATATCTTATTATAGAAAAAGAAATAAAAAGAAAAACCATTATGGTTTCATAATTTATGAAAACTGAAAAATAAAAACTTAAACAAATAAAATTTTATAGTGAATTTATAAACAAAAACTAAAAATAAAAATGTCTCTATTAAATTACGAATTTATACGAAATTAGGTTTACATCATTTATAATTTAATTCAAAATGGTATGAGAAAAAAAGAATTAGGACATCCTATCTTACTTTTGAATTGTTATAATAGTTGCTTTATCAACCTAAAAAAATTATAAAGAATCCTTTTAATTCAAATGCGTGTGAAAATATATTGACCAATCAAGTCACTTTTATTTAATGTATATGCAATTTTTAATAAATTGAAATGATTAAATTAATCAAACTATAAAGTAATATAAATATCAGTCCACATGTAAAGGTAATCATAATTACTAGCACACCGTAATGTTTACTTCTCACTAGATGGTCCATTTTCCGGCATATGGTCGCTTGTAGGGTCGATGAACAAACATTGGCCAATGGAATTATAAAGTAAATGGGATCTTCATAGTGTCATCTACGAAAGTTGATTTGGATTTGCAGATGAAACAAGTAAAAAATGGGTGGTGCTCGTCACCTTGCCTTGATAAGTGTGATGTCCCTAGTAGTGTTAGTCATCGCCTAGTAGTGGTTCTTAGGGCGTAGGACACATATGTCAATTCTATACATGGGATTTAACAGGACATGATATAAATATCATAATTGAAATAGAAGATCTAATTCTAGCGTAGGGATGCAATCAACTTGAGCAGCTCAAGCTATTTTGTTTTTCTTAAATAAAATGTAAAAATGACGTTTTAATATGTGTTAGTTTTTGGATCGAGCTAGGTTGGGGTAGCTTGAGCCCGAGCTTAGCCCAAAGCCAAGCTCAGACAATCTGAGTCTTAGATCCGATCAATTCAAACCTGATATGTTAATCTTGACCAGGGCTGAGCTTAAATGTTATCTCTTTTAAGATGATCAGATGACAAAATAGATATTCTCTTAATTAAAAGATGATCAAATGACAGAATAGATATTCTCTTAATCGCTCTAATTTCTTTTTTTGTTTCTAATAAGGATTTAATTAAATTATGACATTATTTTAATATTTCAATTAGATTTAGATTATATAAAATAATATTGCTTTTTTATTTTCAAATAATATTATTTTAATTTAAAAATACAAAGAAAAGATTACGAACATCATGACCCTCACAAAGTTTGGTGCTTTGTGTACTGGTTACGTTGACTTTTTAAAAAATATGAGCTTTTAAGCAATTGATAAAGTTGCTCATTTGTAACTATTAAATCGTAGGTTTAAGTTACAAAAACAACCTCTTTGTAAAAAAAAAAAAAAAGATGCATCATTGTTATGATTTGAATATTTAATTTTGAAAGTAGGAATTTTTAAACTCCATTAATTCAAACTTAATTCATTACTTTTAAATGTTGATAAATATGTACAATTTTTATTAATAAAAATAAAAATAATAACTATAGGCCGATTAGAAATATTTAAATTTCTTTTCACTTATCATTCCAAGTTTCTTAGTAGAAGGAGAATCTTGGCATTATGCATATTCAAGAGATTTTCGATTTCAAGGATAGCCCTTGCCCAAGGATGACATGAACAACTTAAGAAATAGAAAGCGAAATTTTGTAACATATCAGGTATATTTGCAATTGCAGTGCAATTTTCTTAAAACTTTGTCTTCTAAACTTTTTTTAGGTTGTTATTATTTTTTAATTTTTCATTATTACTCTATTCAAAGGTTTTTTCATCTTTTATGCTTATTTGACTTTTTTTAATAATATATTTTATGTCACATTTGTATGTAGGTTTATTGAAACAATCTCCTTGAGTAAAGATAAGGATGTGTATTATCCCTGAGGTACTGGGTGGGATCAAACTGTGATTCAATCCTCCAGCGGTTGTCGGGTCTGCGACTGGGGGCCCTTAAGGTTGGGGATCAACCTTTTGAGTCCAAGGATGTGTATTATCAAATCTTTTCAAAATCCGTATTGGTGCGGAATTCGATAGAATATTGATGATGACAACGAAGACGATGACGACTTATCATTTTAAATTATTATTAAAAAGCACCTTCTAATAATAAAGTTTTTGCTTTAAGAGAACTTATTTATCAAATTATTTAATGTAAATTATTATGTAAATTTTTGTTTTTTATAACACAATATGGATAATTAATTTAACCTAATTTTGATAGTAAGTTTTTAAATTAATTTCATAGAATTTATTAACAAACTAAAAATTTTATTCCACGTAATATTTTTACTTTTAAAATAAATTAAGTCCACCGAAAGTTTGTTAGGGACCATTTTAGGCTTGCAAATTTGTGGAAGCAGGTACAAACGTGAATAATGAAATTTGCCCCACTTCTTTTACTTCCAGTCTTATCGGAAACAGACCAATGATAACAACTGTCGCTTTGTGGCTCACACAAATTTGATTATTGATTATCTTAATCTTTTTAAATTTTTAAATTTAATTTTATTCATTTAATTTTTAAAATTGAGATAAAACAATAATGTTTATAATAAACGTAGGTTCTCTGTCATTCTTGGACTCAAAAGGTTCTCTGTCATTCTCAATTTTATGGTACGACGTAAATGTAATCAATAATTGTAATCTTGTCGTATTTCACATCTGACGTGCAACCGAGAAGAATCATATTTATAATTGTACTTCATATTAAGCAACATTAAATTATTTAATTCTGATTTTACACGATTACATCCAACCAAACGTCACTTAAAGTACAATGGAAATTAATGTTTAATAATTTTAAATTTAGAATTAATCTGCTAAACTAATTTAAATTAAAATACTAATTTCACATGGCTTAGCATAATTGCATAACCTTGCGTTTAGAAGAAAGAAAACCAAGGACTCAAAACTACGGGCCACGAGTCGAAACCATGGGTCTCTAGATTATTATTTTTTTTTCTTTTTTCTAATAAAAAGAAATCTAAATTTTAGATATGTTTTGTTTGGTTTACGAATCTAAGAATCTCTGCGCCGCCTCTACAATGTAATAAAACTGTAAGATTCTATTGGAATTTCAAACTTTTGTATTAGTTGTATACGAATAAGAATAAACAAATCTCTTACGTTGGAAGCTTCTGTCCCTCGATGGCTTTGTAGGAAGCGATCTGCTGCGCCGCCGTTTTACCTAATCCTAAGTAGATCTCATATGATATTTGATGCAAGTGTATGGATGAGTTCTGCTGATATAGACTTAGAATTGAGTAAATGACACAATAAACAGAAAAAATTAAAGTTTATGTTCATCACTTATTTTCATTTGATTAAGAATATATAAATATTAAAAAATAAGATAGCTTTATGACCACATAAAAATAAAAGTAGCTATCACCGTGACTAGACTAGACGCAAAGTTTCAACTTAAGGCAACAAACATGTCGTAGTGCACATCACAAACCTACCGAACCTTGATGGTCCCGCCTTATCTATCCTTACCCTCTCATTTTATCGGTCAGACCTGTAGCATTCATCATCCTCAATCCGCCCGCACCGGGATCAAATCCACCATTTCTCTTTTCTGCCTACAATACAGTCTTTTATGTTTTAGTATAAGCTTCATAAACTATATAAAATTCACATTTGATTGGTTTTTGGAAAATAAAATATCGCTAAAAAGAAAAAAATCAAATTCTTTTTCTTAAAGACTAAATAGAATAAAAATGATATTATTTAACTTCGTATATCGATTAAAAATATGATATTACTTAATTTTTTTCTACTGATTAAAAAATTATAGATTTAATAGAGCTAGAATGGGCGGACCCATTCAAGTATTTTTAGTGGGTTAAGCCCAAGCTTTGGTTAACTCGAGACCAAATTATTCTAAATAAAATGACATTGTTTTGCTTAAAAGAGTTGAGTTTGGATAGCTTAGACTTGTACCTAATTAAAAAAAGATGTTATTTTGTATTTTTAATTTTTAAAAAATTATCTTAAAATTGATAGGACTGCCTATAGTTTGACCCATTATTACTACTAAGATTAAAAAATAATTTTATTAATGATTAATAGAGATGTTGTTTTTGATAGACTTATATAATTTATATATGTTAAAAACTATTTATAATAAAATTAAATATAAAAATTTGGGTAAATCAAATAATTTATCTTTTTAAAATCAATCAAGATTAAAGAGATGCACAATACTTTTTGCCAAATGCATGATCGAGAAAAGGGAAGAAATGGAGAATCTTAGGTACTAAAATGAGGTGATGTCTTGAAGGGAAATAAAGATTCCTACTACTAAATATCTAGTTCTTCTAAACAGAAAAGGTGCAAAAGGTCTATTGCTCCTTTACCTTTATCTTGTAATTGCTTCAACTTTTCTTGCAGCAATCACTTGTTTAAGATTTTTTGGATTTTGTCCGTAATATATATAATTATTTAAGTGAAAAATTAACTGTTACGTTAATTTGTGTAAGAGGTCATGTGTTAGGTGTTTTAATATAAGTGCATGTTTGAATCACTTTTGAGAAGTTTATAAGTATTTTTTTATTACAAAAGTTTTTTTTTGAAAATAGGTTTTTGATTGTAAAAAAAATACTTCTTTAATAAATATGATTTTTTTGGTAATCAAAATATAATTTTTAAGAAGCTCAAATTTGGAGCTTTTAAAAAAGTTTCTCAAATAACTCTGTCGAGTAGATTGTTCATATTAATTAATGAGTCTATTTTTAGTTCTTTTTATCATTATGTTTTACACTTAATTTTCATAATACTCACAAACTCATCTTTACGCTTATCTTGCAAACTCATCTTCCCATCTTCCCTAATCTCTTGCATATTGTTTAATATACTTTAAATAATATTTATATGTATTAATATTTTTTATTATAAAATAAAATATAGTTAAAATTAAAAGTATTTTTTAATTTTTACGTTGCCAAATAATCTACTTTAAAAAGCTTTTTCAAAAAAATTTCTTTTTAATTGACAGTTAAACAATCAACTGACTTCTTAAAAACTTATTCTCATATAATATTTACAAAAAAAAGTTATACTAATATAAGTCCAACAAAACAGAGGTTAAGTGAATGATTAGTTGGTAATTAATTTTTTGCGTGAATAACTATATATTATATAAAATATGAATATGTTAGTTAGATAAAAATATTAATAAAACTAATATTTGGAAGTGCTGAATTATTAAATTTATAAAAAATTTGGTTACTTAATTAAAAATTTTATACATTAAATTTTAAAAAATAAAAAATTATAGAATTTAGAATATATTCCTCTTAATATTTTTAAAATCAGGAGATATTTTAAATAATTTTTAAACAAATAAGTACGTTTATTTTGTTTGGAGCATAGCACTTATCCCCAACTTGTAGAATCTATCAGCCAGCTTAGTATATGAGTTGTTGGGTACTATGACATGACGTGATTTTATAGAATTTGTGGATTGGAATTTGGGCCCACAAAGCACTTACTAACCATCTTTAATTATTTATTTGCTTTTTAATAATAAATTTGTTTGTTTATTCCTAATACATCCTTTTCAATTGGGATAAAGTAGTTGCCATCAGAACACGGGAAGTGTCGTAAAACATGGGGCGAAGCATCCATGGTTTTAGGAGTTTAGCTAATTGGACCCGTCTACTTGAAATTAACTTAGGGGACACAATTTTACTAATTAAAATATTATATAATTATTGTAGAGAGTAAAAACATCAACCATTCATGAAATTTTAACTTAACTTAAACTAATCATAATTTAAGATAATTATAATAAATTATTATATAAAAATAAAATGAAAGAGTTTGATCGATAGCAAGCAAATTACGATTTAACAAATAAAAATTAACTATACAATGTTTTTTGATTATAGGAAACTCCATAGGTTGGTCAAGCAGGTACATCTCTCAGGATTCAACTGGCGCACCACTCAACAGGTGGATCAAGCGGGCGTACCTTATCATCGAGGGTCCAACTGGTTCTCCACCTACAGATAAAACCCTGGATGTCCCAGACTTTTATAAGAGGAGTTAGTATGAAATCGAATCTCAGATTTAACCGAAGCCAAGCCTCATTCTTAACCATCGAGCCACACCTCTTAAGGGCTAACTATACAATATCTTTTAACTTAATAATTGAATTAATTAATTATATCAACTATTTGATTCAAATAACTTTGGAACTATTAAATATATAATATTTAACATTAAATCCATTTCTCAATGAATTTTGGATAATACCATAATCATAATAATCAAGAAAAGTAAACTTAACAAATTATACATATCTAAAGGGATGCATTTTATAATTCAACATTTCTAAGGGAGTGTTTGGTAGATAGTTTTTAAGCTATATTTCAGCTAGTTAAAGAGTATTAGTTGTTTTACTATATATGTTTGGTTAGGAGCTGGTTGGGTTAGCTGATTCAACCCAACTAACCATTTTTGGAAAGCTACTTAGGAGTAATTTTTTAACCTATCAATTAATAAAAATTTTATTGAAAGATAATTGTATCCCCAAACTCATTTCACCATATCTGAAATGTATAGGATTGACTACAACTGTTATCTATAAATTTATCAAAACGTCTATATGGTAGCTTAAATTGACAAACAAGATATTATTCATTGAGTAAGTTTACAGGCAATACAAGGTATAAAACTAGAGATGGAATTTAAATTTTATTGCTGTTATAATAATAATAATAATAATAATAGTAATAATAATATTATTATTACTATTATTATTATCTGTTCTATGTTTTTTTGTTAGAATTATAAACTTAATTTTTTAGAATTAAATATTTAAAATCTAAATTACTATAAGAATATTCAATGAAATACTAAGATATATAATATTTATACTCTTATATTTTTTAAAGTCATATCTTTATAAGTTATTTTACACATAAATAGTTAATACCAAATAACTAATTTTACCAAACATTAAATGACAAATAGTTAAGACATTATGCCGGTAAAATTAGCTGATTATATCAACTATCAACAAATAAAATTAACTAACAACTAATTCAATTAGATGATTATCAAATAAGTCCTTAAAAAAAAATTATACCATCGACCATTTGCTCTTCTGTTATTTACCCTTTTTCCATCATCCCCCAAATAGAAGAGCCAACCTTGAACCTTTTCGTAAGGACTGTGGCGTGTGGTTCCAAGCAAAGACGTAAATGATTAATAATTCAAATCGGAGTTACTTGTCAAGTCATATCCACGTGGCTTCTACGTGGCTTTCGTTCTGAATCAACCTTTGTTATTTTTGAGAAAAAATCAGTCCCTTTTTTTAAAAAATAAATTATTAAAATTTAAGTGGCAATAAAATTAAATAATAAAGCAGTATATAAATTCTTAAAAAAAGAAAATATTACTATTTTTATTTTTTACATCAACGTCCGCATCTGTCACGCTAAAGAATCACCGCCAGCTAGTGGCCCCACACACACCCACATGTATTCGAGTTATCACCCAAATCAATATAAGCCAAGAAATAAATGACTTGATTTGCGAAATGACGATGGTACCCCTATCCCCTTTTTCGCCCCTATAAAGTGAAACTCATTGCCACTCTTACCGTCTCCCATGTCCTAGCTTTTCTAGCTCTCGTCAGAGGATTTGCTTTTTCTTGGTTCCTTCGCCGTGTGTGAACCCGTGTTTCGGAGATGTTGGGAGTATTCAGCGGTGGGATCGTGTCGCCGCCGGACGAGCTGGTCGCTGCCGGATGCAGGACGCCGTCGCCGAAGATATCGGCTGCCGCTCTGATGAAACGCTTCCTCGACAGCAACGCCTCGTCGGTGGCCGTGCGAGCTGGGGACGACGCTCAGCTCGCCTTTACTCACCACAACGAGTCACTGTTGCTTCCCAGGTAAAAAAAAAAGTCTCAACTATGCCACGTGTCATCTCCTGTGACTATCCTTAATATGTTTTCACCGCCCAAAACACGCTTCGTATGTTTCAATCTGGTCGGGGAAATCATCTCCCTCCGATGATCTTACTGCTATAACTCTAGTACGCGTAAGTTCTAGCTTACTTTTCGACAGTCCCGATGCTCGCGGGTGATTACTAGATAAGGAAATTGCGAAAAACAACCTTAAAATTGATCAGGTACACGAATTAGTTTTGGTTCCGACAGTTTCAGATTCAGTAAATGATTACAAAATATAAAAAAGTAAATAATAATTTTCTTGTTTTCTAATCCGAAATAGAAATTATCAACTATCTCCTTTTTTCCTGTTTAAGGTATTGCGACATCGTGTAAAGAAGAGCTACAAATTCATTTTTTAATTCTTCCTTTTGCTTCCATGATTTCTTTTTTCCCCCATGGACATGATCTTCAGAAATATAATAAAGTCTCACACATCTATATTATACATCGGATTCTTGCGGGGTCATAAGACTGGATGACTGCCACGTAATCAGATTCTCTGAATCTAACGGATGACAGTGGCTCGAAAGGTTGTCGATTTTAGAGTCTTTAAGAACGTGGAGACAACATGTTGACGTTGTTTGATCATCTGGACGGTCGGATCTTACTTAACTATGACTTCTTGTTATGACTCCTAACTATGGTTAGGTATTTTAGTCATATTTGTTGACTAATTGATTAGTTTTATTTGTGATAGCCTGAGCCTGAGGAAGTTGAGGGAGTTAGGTGTGACTAAGATGTTTGAAAGTACTGTTAAATCTTTTAATAATTCCAATTTTTTTAATTAATAATTTTTGTATTTATTGAAATTTGATATAATTTTACGAAGGTAATACTAAATTTATGTCGCTGTTGAGACTGTCTAGCAAAGGCCAAGGCTAGGGATGGAGAAACGGGGTACGGGTGATTTAGGGATAAGGATAGCTTCAAGATGACGTGGGACAAATGATCCAGTGGAATCAAGGTGGTTGTTGAATTATTGAGAATAATGTCCTTTTCTTCCATAGAGTGGGACCATCTTAGACTTTATATGCTTTTAAGAAATTGTAGATAGTGTTGGTGGGTCCGCGAGTTTGAGTGTTAAGATCAACTTGATGTCATTGTTGTTCATAAGATTCATAAGATTGGCGGGTTTAAGGCTTCAAGCAGCTCGAATCCAAGTAGCGTTGGGTAGGGTTGGTAGGCCGGCGGGCCGGGCTCAGGGGCCTGAGAAGGTCGAAGCCAGATAGTGTTGGATAGGGTTGGCAAGTTCTAGGGTTCAAGCAGCTTGAAGCCTATTAGGTTAAGATATCAAAGCGAAGTTCTTGCCCGAGTTAGTTGTATGCTTCTTATGACTATGATCTATTATTTGATTTTAAATTATAATCAAGTAATTAAATTAGCTTATGTGATTTATGACATTGACAACCCAGTTACAATTTAAGGGATTGGTATTTAAGTATTAATGAGATGCATGTTTTACTTAGCCTAGTGAATTGATTAGATATTTTATCAATGAATGCAACCAGATCATTCGCGGTCAAAGATGAAATCTTCTGTTTGTTCGAAGGAGCATTGGACAACTTGGGAAGTCTCAGACAGCAGTACGGTCTTGCCAAGTCAGCAAACGAGGTTATTTTGCTGATTGAGGCCTACAAGGCACTCCGTGACCGAGCACCTTACCCTGCTAGCCATGTTGTTGGACACCTCAGTGGCAGCTTTGCTTTCATTGTCTACGACAACTCTACTTCCACCTTGTTCGTTGCTTCCGTAAGTTTTAACATTCTTATTCTAGTACCCGTTGCGAGTGCCCTACCGTAAGTTTTTGATTTGGTATGATGTTGCTTACCTTTTGGAAGGGTTTCTAACTATAATTTGGACTCTGGAACTTGTGGGACAGGATCAATTCGGTAAGGTTCCTCTATACTGGGGAATAACTGCTGATGGATATGTAGCCTTTGCAGACAATGCTGATTTGCTTAAAGGTGCTTGTGGCAAGTCTCTTGCTTCTTTCCCTCAAGGTGGGTACGCTAAAAAGAAGAAAATCAGTTGTGCGAGATTTTTACAGAGTCTGCTGCTGCTTGTACACAAGTGACTTTTTGGTTTTTTCAGGTTGTTTCTTCTCCACAGCTGTTGGAGAACTGAGGAGCTTCGAGAATCCTAAAAACAAGATCACTGCTGTTCCGGCCAAGGAAGAAGAGATCTGGGGTGCTACTTTTAAGGTAAGACTCGTGATACTCGGATAGTCCGATAGGAGTGTCAAGAAGTGATTAGTTCGATAGCATTAAGAATCCTTGATGATGGGATAAAGTTAAATTTGCAGGTGGAAGGGCCAGCATTTCTTGCAGCCACAAAAATCTAATTCTTCACAGCCGTTAAGCTCCAACAACCAAGGAAAAAATGGGGCTGTTTGCGTCGTTGTAAATTCGGTATCTGGTCCTGGAAGAGTGTATGACTCATGTTAGGGTATGAGCAAAAGTTGAAAATGTAAGGATGTGTAAAGTTGCTGCGACTTTCTTTGTAGGTAAAAATCCAAGTTCAGTGCAGCTTTGTTTTCCTCTTCCTTCCTCTTATGTACAACTTTATGTTCTGTCTGATCTAATAAAAAAGTTGTTTGATGGTTTGATAGTACTTATGTCATGTCCGAATTACTTGCAAATTGTCGTAAGAGGATAAGTTACCAGGCTGCATCTAAGGTTTAGGGTAGAAGATGATTTACTCTGATGGCAGCTTTAGCGTTGAGGTTTTCCTTGTACTAAATTCTCCACAAATGGCAAGATTTCCTATGCACCTCAATTCTAGGTATGGCACCAACCTTTTGTAAATTAAAATGCAAGCTTTGTAAGAGTGGTTAAGGTTGGTAATGAATTGGATTGTGTACGATATTATTTTTGGCTTGGTCTATTTTGATTACTTCCGAATTTGAAACGGAATTAAAATGATGATGTTTTAATATTTTAATTATTAAATTTATAAATTAAAATAACGTGGTTTCACTTATTTAAAGTTCTTATGGAATACTTTAAATTGGTACATTTCAATTTTTATTAGGGCACTAACCTTTTGTAAATTAATATGTGTTTTTTAGGAGTGGTTAAGGTTAGTAATATGTTTGAGGAGTTAAAAATTCCTTTTAACTCGGTTTGTTTATTTTTTGAAAACGGAGAAATTCGCAGCCACTATCCTTTAGATACGCACTGGGTAAATCTCTGGATTAACGCAATAACCTACAAATCAGGCCAATCGGATACTACACACTAGACAAACCTTGTACGACAGGCTCAATTGAGAGAGTGTAGGTAAAGAGATTCGAACACAAGACCTTTTGACATCATGCCCTCCTATTCTACCTACTCGACCACCCCTTAGGGGCTTTAACTCGGTTTATTCCAAATACCTTCAAGCTCAAGGTGACATTAAAATAAATTTATTTTAATTATTAATTATTAATATTAAATTTATAAATAAATATGTTTTATTGATCCAATTTGAATTCAAACATGTCTTCCAATTTCGAGCATTCTAAACATGTCTAAAATATTTGACGCTATAGTGTTGGTCTTTTCTACTATAGTTTAGGTCTATGATTTTGGGCATTTCCTTTTGTACAAAGGTTTATTTTTGTATAGTAATTTTTCTAATGATAGATTTATTGTAGGTTTTCTATCATTAGAAGAGTGTCCTATTTAGGATTTTCTGTATATATGTTGTACAGGGGTGAATGTAAGAGAGAGAGTTGTTTTCTCCAAAACTTTCTTTAGATCTTTACATGGTATCAGAGCCATGGTTAATGATGGGAAAAAAATTGTTATGCCATCGGCTTCTGCAAAGGTGCTTTCAAATCCTTATACGTTAAACTCGAATGATAACCCGACAATATTATTACCCAAGTTCATTTGAGAGGGAAAAATTATGATGAATGGACGAGGGCAATTCGGACTGCTTTGCGATTCAAGAAGAAGCATGGTTTTATTGATGGAACTATTAAACACCCAGAAGAAGCTTTTGTCGAAATTGAAGAATGGTGGACAATTAATTCAATGCTTGTTGCTTGGATTTTCAACACCATTGAGCCCACGCTTCGTTCAACCATATTTGTGATATGGAGAACGTGAAAGACTTGTGGGAAGATATCAAGCAGAGATTTTCTATAGGAAACCGACCAAGAATGCAACAATTGAAGTCAGATCCTACAAATTGCAAGCAAGATGGGCAGGCCATAGTCATATATTATGGTCAGCTCAAAACAATTTGGGATGAATTGAACAACTATGACCAGTTGTCGGTGTGTAAATGTAGTGGATGCAAATGCAATCTTACTGCGGAATTGGAAAAGAAACGTAAAGAGGAAAAAGTTCAATTTTTAATGGGCTTAGATGATGAAAGGTATGGAACAGTATGTTCCAATATACTGAGTAAAGAACTATTGTAAAACTTGAATCGGGTTTACTCAACAATTGCTCAACAGGAGTGGGTGATGAACATCATACGAACAAAGGAAGAAAACGGTAGCCCTATAAGCTTTGCCATACAAGCTGGCAGTCAAAGTTCAAGAAGGGATAAAAGTGCAGTTTGTTCAAATTGCAAGCAAGGAGGACATGATGCTATGTCTTACTTTCAATTAATAGGATACCCGAAGTGGTAGCGGAACAAACCTCACTCCAATATGTCTGGAAGGGGTGGGGGATACAAACGCCAGACTGGAAGTCGTGACAAGGGAACCAACTCATGAGCCAATGTTGTGCACGTACTTGGAAGTGAAGGAGAATAAGGAAATGTGACTGATGCTGACAGGAAGGGTTTTATTGAGCTGTGTGATGAACAATGGAAAAAATTGGTGGGAATGTTGAGCTCGACCGAAAACAACAATAATGAAAGGTTGTCGGGTAAGCAAAATATTTTGTCTTGGATTATTGACACAGGCGCTTCGCATCATATGACAGGAACATATGCTTATCTTAAAGAAGTCCGTGATATCGAACCTTGGTATGTTGGTTTACCTAAAGGAGATAAGATAATGGCGATCAAAGAAGGAAGTGTTGCTCTTGAAAGGGATTTAAAGCTGCAACATGTTCTTTTTGTTCCCAATTTGAATTGCAATTTAATATCTGTGTCAAAGCTTCAACATGATTCAAATTTGGTGGCTCAGATTACTACAAATTTTGTGCTATATAGGATCTAGATTCAAGGAGGCTGATTGGAGCGGGTGAACAACGTGAGGGGCTTTATTTTCTCAAAGGAGTGGCTTTAGCTCACGCATGCAAAACCACAGATGACATGTCCTTGGAGCTATGGCATAGGAGGTTGGGTCATCCTTCTCTAAAGGTGGTAGAGTTGATTTCTGAAGTTGGTAGTTCAGCTAGCAATTGTAATAAGGCTTGTGATTTTGTTTTGATTTGATACATTGTGATTTATGGGGACCTTACAGAGTTTATGCATCTTGTGATGCAATTTATTTTTTAATAATAGTTGATGATTGTTCTTGTTGTAACATCCCATTACTTGTGGGAGGGTTAGATGGTAAATGTGACTGATTAATGAGAGTTAGAGATGCATTTTTCATGTTCATGCATGATATGCCATACACTTATACATGAATAGTGAATTTATTTGCACATGAAAATAATTGTATATGCATTCATGAATAATTTCGGGTATAATTGGATTGATTTGTGAATTTTTGAGAATTATGAATGTTTTTACATTAGAAATTTATAGGATAGTGAAATTGTGATATTTTGAATTTTGGTGAATTTAGGAAATAAATTTTGAAAATTTTAGAATATAGAAAAAAAAGAGAAATCAAAAGAAGCTTTGGAGATAATTGGTTTGTAAGGATGGGATTTAATGAGTTTAGTTCAAAAGAAACTAAGTTAGAGTTTAGTCATTAAGAAAGTGACAAGTATCACTTAGGCTTTTGTGCTAGAAGTAGGTTACTATTATTTGGGAGTTGACAGGTTAAGTCTTATCTAAATTCCTTCTTCTCATGCATTGAGTTTACACCCGCTAAGAGATTCCTATGCTTTTCCTCTCCTTCACCAAAAACCCATTTTACTATTTGTGTCCTCTACTCTAAGAAAAACCAGAAGCTGATCATTGCACTCAGTGAAGTATGAAAATTTTGTGGAGAATAGGGCTTGAATATTTTAGAATTTCAGCAGATAAGTAGAAAATAAATCTTTTAGAGTTGAGGATTCATGCAACAAATTGCTAAGTTACTATCATTTGCATGAAAAATGAAATTTACGTGATTGTTCATAAATACTGTGTTGTTGGGGGATGAAAAATCTGGTTATGGTGCTAATTTAGTGTTTTGAAAGATTATTAGTGATTAAGTGTTGTAAAAGTGATTTTTGGAGTTGAA
>JANVCL010000214.1:45674200-45686269 GCA_026546855.1 Erythroxylum incrassatum | reverse complement strand
TCTCATGAGCATTTCATATGCATTTATGTTTGATCAATTGAAATGAGAAATTTGCTTATGCTAAGTAAAATATGATATTTATGTAAAGTGCAATATGTGATTACATGTTAGGTGAGATGATGTGTTGCATGAATTGAGTTAATCATCGATGATGGTTACCTCATTGAGTTCACAAAATTCACCAAAATTACAACGTTGACTTTTCAGGATTGAGAGACGACTCTAGCTACTGAGAGGCTCTGCTACCGTGTAGATTGTGAGTTGGGCAAGAGAAGTCATGGCATAAGGGTCAGTCAGCTGGGATTTCTTTTGGGATGGCTTAGATAGATTTGATATATTTTTCTCTCTTATATAGTACTTTTGTATTAGGTGTTGATGATGTACATATGGAAAATGTGAAAGGGAAATGTGAAAGACACAATGTAGACTTTAACTTTTGTGAAATGCAATGAGGAAAAAGTTGGTTTAAAATATTGTAATTTTCTTATGATGCTTTACAAATGAATAATGATATGATATCATATGAAGTGAATGTAGTGATCGATCGTAGCTCGCCCTTATCGTAGGATATGTACCGGAATGACCTCCAAGCATCCCGTTGTGTACCTTGCGGTAAGGGGGTGCTACACTCGTGCTGTTTGGATTTAGTTGCCGACTAAGAAAGATAAGGTTGCTTATGTTCCTAGACAATTTATTTTGATGATTCAGAGAAAATTTGAGAAAAATGTGAAAATTGTTAGAAGTGACAATGGAAGTGAATTCGTATGTTTGACGAAATATTCTGAGGAGAATAGTATTTTGCATACGACATCATGTGTCAGTACACCTCAACTGAATGGGTGAGTTGAAAGAAAAAATTGCCATATTCTTAGTACGGCGAGGGCTTTGCGATTTCAAATGAATTTGCTGATTAAATTTTGGGGTGAGTGTGTACTTACAACTGGTTACTTAATTAACTAAATCCCCTCTATGGTGTTGAATGGCAAAACAACATATGAAATTCTTTTTGGAGCGCCCCTTCTTATATGCATCTTAAAATCTTTGGCTACCTATGTTATGCACATAATTTGAATTGGAAAAATGATAAGTTTGCAAGTAGAAGTAGAAAGTGTGTTTTCGTCGGGTATCCTTTTGAGAAGAAAGGATGGAGATTGTATGCTTTGGAGAACGGTGAATATTTTATCTCTAGAGATGTGGTGTTTGTTGAAACTGAATTTCCTTATGTTGAAAAGACAATTACAAATATGGAGCTAACTAAAGATATCACTTTGGGCTTTGATGTTGTTGAGGATTAAGAGGAGCAAAGTGAGAAAGAGGAAGTCAATACTGTTGTCAATGAAGAAACTAGAAATAATGATGGTGATAGCATAGGTCAAATTGATGGTATAGAGGAGCATCTTGGTAGGGGACATAGAATAAGGCAACCCTTTGTTCGTTTGAAGTATTACGTGACTCATGTTGTTTAAGTAAGCCCCTCAACGAGTTCTTTGTTCCAATCAAACTCCTCATGTATTTCTCATCCTATAACACATTTTTTGAATTATGATAAATTCTCTGCGCAACATCGGTTGATTTTGTCTAGTATTACTATAAGCCATAAACCTAATACTTATGCAGAGGCAATGAAAATGGAATGATGGAGAGAAGCAATGAAAAAGGAGATACAAGCTCTGGAGGGCAACAGTACATGGTCAATAGAAGACCAGCCTCCTGGAAAGAAAGCAATTAGTAGCAAGTGGGTATAAAATTAAGTATAGCTCGGATGGAAGTGTTTAACGTTGTAAAGCACGTTTAATGATACTTGGCAATAATCAAGTTGAAGGAATTGATTATCATGAAACGTTTGCTCCTACAGCAAAGATGACTACAGTTCGCATTTTTCTTGGTTTTGTTGCCGCGAATGGTTGAGAACTTCATCAAATGGATGTACAAAATGCATTTTTGCATGGTGACTTGGATAAAGAGGTGTATATGAAAATGCCTACTAGTTTCATTCCTTCAACACCAGGAAAGGTGTGTCGTCTTCGAAAATCCTTATACGGTTTGCACTATGCACCTCGTTGTTGGTTTGCTAAGTTGGCAACATTTATGAAGGGGTATGGATTCACACAATCTAGTTTTGATTACTCGCTGTTCATTTTTCGGGATGGTCTTGTATTCTTAGCTATATCTGTCTATGTGGATGACCTCATTATTGCTGGTAATGATGAAATCGCAATGCAAAAATTCAAGGCTTATTTGAGTAGATGTTTTCATATGAAGGATTTGGGGAAATTGAAATACTTTCTCGAGATAGAGGTAGCACGCAATTCAGACGACATTTTCTTATGTCAACGTAGGTATGCTTTGGATATTCCATCTAAAGCGGGTTTGCTTGCAGCTAAACCTGCCAACACTCCTCTTAAACAAAATCACAAGTTGGCTCTTGCTATAGGGGATGACATTGATGATCCAGATCAATTTAGAAGACTGGATGGGCGTCTGATTTATCTGACAATTACTAGGATTGAGCTGTCATATTTTGTGCATGTTTTAGCTCAGTTTATGCAGCATCCGAAGAAGGAGCATTGGGATGCAGCTTTGCGAGTTATGCGCCATTTAAAGAGAAATCCAAGCCAAGGTATTCTGCTTCAAGCCAATTGTGATTTGAAATTGTATACTTCCTGTGACTCGAATTGGGCTGCCTGCCCATTAACTCGATGATCTTTGACTAGATATTTTGTTTTCTTGGAACGTTCACCTGTCTCTTGGAAAACAAAGAAGCAATACACAGTGTCTAGATCCTCTGCAGAAGCTAAGTATCGCTCTACGACTACTACAACTTGTGAGCTCAAATGGTTAAAGGGATTATTGGAGTCTCTTGGTGTTAAACACTCTGCTCCTATGCGTTTGCATTGTGACAGCCAATCAGCATTGCACATTGCTGCTAATCCTATCTTTCAGGAACGATCAAAGCACATTGAAGTGGATTGCCATTTTATTCATGATGAGATTCAAAGTGGGAATATTAAGACTATATTTGTCAAGTCCTCCATGCAACTTGTTGATGTTTTTACGAACGTTTTAGGTAAACATTAGTTTGATTTTCTTCCGTGTGTATATGTTGTATAGGGATGAATACAAGAGAGAGAGTTGTTTTTTTTCATAAAATTTGATTATTCTGAATTTAATTAATTAATTTTAGGTCTCAAACTAAAAATATTAGTAATCTTATTTTTTAACTAAAATTTTATGAAGAAATCTTGTATTTTAATTTTATTGATAAATCAAATTAATCGTTTAATTTGTTAAATGATTTAACTTAAAATATGTAACATATTCCTGAATTTTTACTCGATCCAATTCCTATTGTTCTAGCCACCAACGGCAAGTCATAAACGCTCCAATTTGTTTACCAACCCATGTTTCTGATATCATATGGTGTACATTCATTGTTTCTAATTGTGTATTAAAATACCAAAACCAAACACTTGTTTCGTGTTTAGGTTTGATGTTCCTGTCACACTCAATCAGTTTGCCTTTTGATTTCAGTAGTGGTCCAATTGACGCAAAAGTCAAAGGCATTTATTCTCAAATATGGGATTGATTTGCTCCAAGGATGACAAATATGCCCGATAGGTACTTATTTTTTTTAAAAATAATAAAGTTGGGCCACCGTCCGACGACTTGGTCCGACAAACCTCGACTTAACTTATTGTCATTCTTAATATGCTCACTCGTTTGATAAAAGGGTACTTATTTTTTAAAAAAATAATAAAATTAAGTTACAAGATTTAACAAGTTTCGACCTAATTTATTGTCATCTTTATTATGTTTATATAACTTAATTTTACAATTTATTTATTTATTTGTTTTCAATAAACATAATATTGCAAGAAATAGCACAATTATGGGCAAGAAATAGGATTAAAATTTGATTAAATAGAGATGTAAATTATTTTATTATCAAATGATTTGAGAGAGAAAAAAGATTAAAAAATAAAGGAAAATATAAAAAGAGATAAAAGTAGTTAGAAGGTTATAGTTGGAAACGACGAACCAAACTGACTTTACTTAAATTAACCACAAGTCTTCGCATTAAAAAAATCAAAGCACTTATTTAAGACAGATTGAAACAACGCGCATTTAACATACACTCACGATTCCACTCTCTTCTGTGCCCTGTCACTCAAGCCCCACTCTCTTTTAGGTTTTGGAGTCCGAGGAAAGAAGGACGAGAAACTGAACTCTTCGACCCACCTGCCCAGGACAGGTATCGCCTTTCCTTACGCTTTTGTCCGTCGGATGAATTTTACAATTACGTCGTCTTGTGTTCTTTAGTTTTGTAGGGTTGATTTTGAGTTTTTATCAAAATTGCAGTTTTTGTTGTTTTGTGCTTTTCGGGGTTAGTTTTATTGGTTGGTTTGAGCTGGATAAGAGTGTTGGGGCTTGTTGAGGTTTAGTTTTTAGTGGTGGGTTTTGATGTTGCAGGTCAATTTTTGGAGTTTTTGTTCATGGATTTTAGCTTGGAATCTTTCTGCCTGGAAAAGTTTCAGTCTTTCTGTGTTTTTTTCCTTCCAGTTTTTCTTTTCAGGGGAGGGATTAAGTTCCTCACAAATTGTTACTGCTTGTGCTGTTCTTTGCATAGTTGGACCAATTTAGGATGGTGCTAGTTGTTTGCTTGTACAGATCGTTATGCGGGATACCTTTTGAGAAGGCTGAGTTGAATTAATATGTTTGCTGCTCTACTTTTTGTTTAGATTTTTGTAAGTTGATCTCGTTTGTTTGGTGGATTTGAATTACACCAGAAGTGTTAGCTTCTTTCGAACTTGGAATGGATCAGCAAGGGCATAGCCAGCCTCCTGCAGTCGGTACTGTCGGAACAACAGCTCCAGTTCCGTATGGTATAACACCCTATCAACATAACCAGATGATGCCTTCTCCGACCGGATCGCTTCAGGGTCCTGCTCAGCCAGTAGGTCTTGGTGCTTCTTCTGCTCAGCTTGCTCAACACCAACTTGCTTATCAGCAAATTCACCAGCAGCAACAGCAGCAGTTGCAGCAACAACTTCAAAGCTTTTGGGCAAACCAATACCAAGAAATTGAACAGACTAGTGATTTTAAGAACCACAGTCTGCCACTGGCTAGGATTAAGAAGATCATGAAGGCAGATGAGGATGTAAGGATGATATCAGCTGAGGCTCCTGTTGTTTTCGCGAGAGCCTGTGAGATGTTCATTCTTGAATTGACACTGCGTTCCTGGAACCACACCGAGGAGAACAAAAGAAGGACGCTTCAAAAGAATGACATCGCTGCAGCGATTACAAGAACTGATATCTTTGATTTCCTGGTTGATATTGTTCCTAGGGAAGATTTGAAGGATGATGTGCTAGCATCAGTTCCTAGAGGAAGTCTTCCCGTTGGAGCTCCTCCTGATGCTCTACCCTATTATTACATGCCACCTCAACTTGCTGCGCAGGTTGCTGCTCCTCCAGGTATGACCGTAGGTAGGCCTGTGGTCGACCAAGGACATTATAGCCAACATCCTCGCCCTTATGTTGCACAGCAGATTTGGTCACAACAAGAACAGCAACCACCCTCTGATTCTTGAACATCCTGTGGTAGGTGTTGGTGTAGAATGAGAATGGTTAGGACAAATTTGTGTTTTTTAGCAAAGTTACTTATGTGGGTACCTTTTGTTGGTAAAATACTTCCATTGCTTTTTTGTCGTCTTCCCTTCCAGGTTTACCTAGCCCGTAATGGATGGGAATTCTAGACTTCTAGACAATTTGATTTACAGTTTATATTCTGTAAAATATTCCAGGTTTCCTTTTTCATGTGAACCAGTCACTTTGCTATGGAACCATATATTACATGCATCCCTGAGGCAGAGATTCTAACTGGTTAGGAAGTTAGAACCTGGAACTAGCAGACGTGTTAGAATTCTCACTTTTTCTTTATGTAAGGACAACACAAACATGAACTATAATGACAAACTTGTGCACTTCAAAGGTGAGGATTGTCAGTCTTCGTCCCACTTGAACTACAGGAACAACATGAACTTAAACCAAGAAACAGGAAGAAAAGCAGTGCCTCACAACACGGAATAGTGATTTTATTTATACTCCATTTTCACCCTGCAACACAAGATTTGTTCCAAGCAAAAGCAGCTGGCTTGTTTGAAAAACTCTGAATAAGGCCGTTGGTTTAACGTTTTTTAGGACCTCACATGTAATCAACAAGCTGGGCATATATCTTCCAAACTGCAGAACAAATTTTTTGAAGTAAAGATTTATACTTGAAAGCCACCAGAAAGTGTTCATTGCAACATAAAAAATTCCACTACCTTCTTCCCAAGCATTCAATGATATCACCAGTGAGGGTTGATCTTTTATTCTTCTTGAAAGCAAGTGATGCAGCCTTCCTCAACAACGCAGATGCAGCTATGCAGCCTAACACAGTTGGATTTACAGAACTGTAACAGTGACAAAATACTATATGAGTTCTCAAAAACAGAATTAGAGCTTTGAACAGCATGAAATTTGCATTAATGTACTCTAGGGCGTGGATTGCAGAACCTGATGTTCAAATTCCCTTTATCCACCGAGATATGCTGGCGAGCCCATGACAAAAACACGGCGACACTGGCATCATTCCAAAAAGACAGATTAAGAACATTGACACGTCGAAACATGCTGATCTACATTTTCAAGTTCTGTTTTCTAGTATGGTCGTCCATGTTGTTGTGGCATTATCTTTTCCAGAAAAAATCTAGAAGAAATAAAGAGCAAGGCTGTGTGGAATATTCAGAAAAAGAATCAATTTTGCATAATGATGTAAGAGGAGATATCAAGAGAACAAGAAAATGTGATCAAGCACCACAAAGGCGCGTCTTAACTGGGATGAGAAGTGAGGTGAATATATACAGAATGAGAACCCACTTATATATGGAAAGTAATTTGAAAATTCTTCAAAAAAAGTTAACAAGAAACAGATAGCAAACAGAAATCTTTCTTTGAAGAAGAGTAGACATATAAAATAAGTGGTAACTGGTTATCAGTTGCTAGTTTCTCTCTCAAAAATCTAGTCAATCACTCACCTTCCGGAAAGGATATCACCCTGGCCGCCACAACGCCGAGGTGAACCATATATGCTCACTGACTTTACTGCATAAAGCAAGAGCTATGTTGATCAAATAGTTTCAACAGAATAGTAGAAAGCACCATCATCACTTAGAACACAGAATAATTGACAAGCCATATGGGAGCTTAGACATGTTTAATCAGATTCGGTGAGTAGTTAAATGTAGTAAACCAGGAAAGAGCACAGTGAGAATGAAAAATCATCAAATATGCGTCAATATGAATCTTATCCTAGAGATGTCATGACCTTGGATCTTCCAAGGATTAGGATTGAACATTCGAGGAGATGGACCTAACGGCATCTCCTAAATTGAATTGTCATGTTCTGAATAATAGATGAAAGTATGGACTCAAAGAGAGGTTGAAGTACAAAACTATCAAAGTGAAAATGGTCTTAAAATAGTTACAGGCACAACCTGTTGCAGTTCCAACTGTTCTATGAATTCTACCAACTAATGCATTTTCCAATAAATAACCTGAATCTCGGTTCCCAACACAAATCCAAAGAAAAAGGAGAAAACTCTTTGAGAAAGTAATTTCACACATGAGCAAATCAAAAGCTTGAAAGTGTGGAAGGAACAAGTGCAATAGTCTAATAGTGCAGTAACTTTTTCATACCCATCTCACCATCACTGATAAGATCAGATTTTCCTTTACGTAAGATGGTTATGCTGCCAATCCTGTAAAATAATGATGTTATAATAAACAAGTTCAGCAAAAGGTCCCAGAGACTTAATTAGCAGAGGAAGTTTTAAACTAACCTGACTACTCTAAATTAAACATTACAAATAAGACAACTTGATGACAGTAAATAGCAAACTAATATCATGCTTAACTTTCTAATAGACCATATTGTATGAAGAAGACTAACGGCAAAAATATGGTAATTTATCTACATGAGATTTCATTTGTGTGAAATATGTAATACATACACAAAAACCATCACCAAGGTAAATGGACCTAACTCCTACTTGTTTGGGCATCTACCGCTAACAGGAGAGATATTGACAACTGCTCCATTAAGAGATATCTAAACGTTGATTGCTATCCCCTATCTCTCAAATACCCATGAAGCCTTAATGCTCTGATGTTTGCGTCAGAGATGCATATAGCAGTTAAAAGACATACTAACAACATGTCAAGGAATTACCCCTTGGAAAGAGACATTAATTGTGCAGGAGCGTCTAGATCATCTACTTCACAACATAAAATTTTCTGAACCAGGCGCTTGTACTCATTCACATTTGGGGTCAGGACGGCTAAAGGATAATCACTAATGAGATCAAGACTGTTTGTTACAAGGAAAAGTCCATCCTGGAAAATATCCATTCATTAGCATAAACAGGCATAGAAAATACTTCTCAGTTACTAGTTCCTAACTGGGTTTCAATAAGGGAACACACCTTAATGAGATAATATGTATTTAATTGCTCATTACATACCCCGTCAATGACAATTGGAACATTTGTCTGCCTTGCCCGCTTGATGATTGCACTCACACAGTCCTATGGAAGATGACCAAGATTAATACCTTTGCTAGATCAAACAGAAATCACCTGGCATTTCCAACAACTACAAATATTGCTCAAAAGAATGTCATGCACCACAAGCTCATCCTAACAGAAGTCAGAGGGGAAGGAAAAAAAATTATTAGAGCCAAAGATTATCGTGTTTCAAATAATGGAGTCAAAACAGCAACCAAATAGATAAATTGGCCACTTCGATACGTCTACAACCATATTATAAATGGAAGAATCATTAAACGATATCGAAAGTACCTTATTCTTTGAAACCGAAACTGAAACCGTGAAACTAACATACAATGTGTAAATGAAGGAAAAGTAAAACATACAAGAAGAAATGGATCCCTTCCTAGGCCAGGGCCAATAACAAGGCAATCAAATCTCTCCATCCACTTGTCAACCTCTGCAACAACCGTTTGAAATACCAGTTTCTTCTCCTCATCCCTGAAAGCACATTACTTCTTCAAAACCCCTCAACTTTGTGAAGCAATCCTCATAAAAACAGAAGGGATAAGGAAAGTACAAGCATGAAATAAAACAGCTGATTGGCAAAATAAATTCTGAAAACTAAATCACCTGAAACTATATGATTCTTCCAAAATAGGGTGCACAATCAACTCCGGACTATAGCTTTTGATAACTGGAGCAGCATCTTTTGTGCAGAAAACATGAGACAAATCTGCGCCCTGCAAAGCAAAGTAAAGTAAAACAATCTCTTTAACTGAAAACAGCATCCCATAACCAATTACTGCTACAAAAATTGGAGAATAAAATTCAAGGAAGAGATAACAAACAATTTTCAGAGCTGAAATAGCAGCAAAATATGGAGCACCAGTGTACTCTCGACACCCACCAATAACAGCTACTTTCCCTATTAGACAAAGTAGAAAAGGAACACTCAAAAATGGAAAGTTTCATGCTTTCAGCAGTGACAGAACCCATCATTACCAGATAAAAGAAAACCAAGTTGAACAACGAGTTTTGTGATAACAAGTTTTCAAACAAAGCTATCACCTGCTTGGCCTTTATGTCTAGTTGGGTCAAGTTTCGGGGTGATGGCTCTCAGAATCGCAACAGAATCAGCCTCATAATGGGTTCCATCCCCAGACAGAGCCCCCTGCATTGTGTATTGACAATTCTGGCCACCAACTCCAAGCGACTTCACCAAGAACTGTTGCCTTCTGAAAACAGCCGCCACTACGGTGCTATTCACGCCATGCTTAATTACCATCACCCACAAAGCACCGAAGTTAAATTAATGGAAGATTACAACTTTTACTCAGTAAAACCTTAATTCTGGCAGTAGTTCAATATAAATTGCTAGAATTTAGCTTGCTTAGTACTAAATTTCACACCTTGCTAAGATATAAAGGAATTCATCGATGTGTGGATCAATTAGTGACAACTGACGGAGCAAAAAAAGTCAATCAAATGAACGGTGATTGCTTAAGTTGAGGTTGTATCATGAGCACATGTCGTAGATTTGATGTCTTCTCGTAGCCGTAGATTTGGTGGACCTCTAAAGCAAAGGACTTTGGTCAACGCAAGCTACGGGAAACCAATCAAACGATGCCACTTCCTTGTATAAGTGTCTTGTTTTAAGAGCGTAGGTACGGTGCTGACAGAGAGACGAAGAGAGTATGAACCCCCAAACGCGACTGAACGCCGTCAGGTCAGGTATTGTGGTCATAGGAGCCTTAGCTTTTGGGTATCTAACATTGGAGATCGGATTTAAACCTTTTGTTCTTAGAGCTCAAGAACACCAACAGCAACAGGACCAAGCTCTCCTTAAAGACAAGTTCCCAGATCAGGATACTTAGTTAACTACCAGTTCCACCCTCTGTTTCTTAGCTCTCACTGTGACAACAGGTTATATTGTTTGATTCTCCTGTATGTTTAGGCCGTTTTACTTGGTGGGTATTCGATTTTTTGAGGATTTGTCTTTGTTCTGTCAATCGAACAACTTTGTACTTCGTGGTTGTGCGATTACCGTTTACTGTCCCAAAATGTTGTTGGTTAGGTGTTTGATTTATATGTAACATCAGATTGAAATGAACTACATTTGTGTACTTGTTGATTGGTGAACTGTTAATCCTTCGATATGACCGTATTGAGTCCAGATTTTGAGCTTGCCTTACTTGTGGCCACATCGAATTCGTATTATTCTTGAGTCATTTTGCTTAATCTGTGTGCAACTGAAGAGTTCTTGAAACGAATGGAATCCTTGGTCACGAACACATTCGATTGATCATAAAGAAAGAGAATTCTTCGTGATTGTGATATATGTCTCTGTAAAGCTATTGTCTTCATGGTCTTTCAAGCTGATTTGGTATAAATATTCATGGTAGATTGACAGAGAAAAAGATGATGAAAAGTTTGTGTGCGACGAAAAGTTTGTGCATTTTCAACTTTGGGCTCAAGTTTTATGTTATGTGGTTGGCATATGCCATCCACTTGTATGCCGTATCCGTTATTGTGGATGAAATGAGGAGTCTGTTGCAGTATGTACTGAAATTGAAAAGGCAAGAAACAGGAATGCACAAAAAGTGATCAGTCTGCTGTAACACAAGCTGAATTCAAAAGTAAGGCCCGGGTATGGTATAACGAATTAGAAGTATTAGAGAGTCACTTTATATTCTTGCAGAATGCAATCGGAGACAGATTCTATTGTCAAAGAGCTTATATATTTGGAGGTAGAATTGTTTGTAGAGCAGGTGATGTTCAGGATTCAGCCATTTTTACTCTACCGAGCATAGACTTTCTACGGTGACGATCTCTGATGCTCAGGATGATGTATGGTCATTAATACACTTGATTGATTGTTTTTCTTGGTTTATCTGCTTCTCTGGAGCTAGTATGAGTATTTCTTCAGCCTTAGTTGGTTCAGTCTATTGCTTTCTGTTTTCTGCTGGATAAACTGAAACTCATACCTCAATGTTGATGAATCGATATCGGTTATGTTGACACTAATATTGCGATCAATTTAGTATTGCTTCTGTCTTCATTCACTGGTTTCTCGCCTTTACAAGAAGCCAGTATTTGAGTTTTATGCCTGTGTGATGAACTCTCTTAGTTTCATCTATATCTGCATACTGCATGTTTGCCTGTGATTCCTGCTCAGTTGCCTGGCACTGTGAAAATTTTTCTTTTATTCTCTTTTAACATGACTACACTTTCAAACTAAACCTCTGTTTAGTTGAGCTTATATTAGTAGAGCTTTCATCAGTAGAACTTTTTTCTGTAGATCTTTTCTGAGAAGAACTTTTCTAAGAAGCCAGTTGACTGTTTGGCTGTCATTTAGAAAAGAGCTTTATTGAAAAAGCTTCATACAGTAGACTGTTTGACAATATAAAAATAAAAAGTACTTTTAATTTTAACTATATTTTATTTTGTAATAAAAATTATTTATGCATATAAATATTATT
>JANVCL010000214.1:45656136-45674100 GCA_026546855.1 Erythroxylum incrassatum | reverse complement strand
ATTATTATATAATTTTAAACTATATGAAACATAAATGAAAATATATCTAACCAAATCTTTTATATAGATTATAACATGAATAAACTATATCAATAATAAATATTAAAACATATAAATAGTCAAATAATATTACATAAATCTCAAAATAAATATTCAAGTTGAGTAAATAATTAAATTTAGGTCTACCTATCTTGCATTGTTAAATCAAGTGGAAGAGCTTGACCATCAAGTTCTACGTATGTGGCTCAAGTTTTGGAAGCTACCATTACCGCCACAAGTGAGAAATTTTGTATGGCGAGTTGCCAACAATATATTGCCGAAAAGAGTGTCGTTGCGGTAAAGGCGAGTACCGATCCCATCTATCTGTCCTCTCTGCAATCTGGAGGAGGAATCGACTTTGCATTTGCTAGTGAACTGCTATTATGCTCAACAAGTATGGAGTTCTTTTAATTTTTGGTGGTACAGACGTCTTGTTGCATACTTTGTTGATTGATTGAAAGCAATTGTATTGTTGTTTAACGATAAAGACGCTAGTTTGATGTTGGGTATCTGTTGGAAAATTTGGAATACTCAAAATAACTTGGTTTGGTCGAATAAGTATAAGTCGTCGGTAGTAACATGATTCATTGCGCAACGCACACTAACTGTTTGGCAAAATGCCCAAGCGACTAAGCCAAGCCTTAGCAGCCAACTAGAGCCAGGAAATGGCAAAAGCCGTTGGCAGATTGGGTAAAGGTGAATGTGGATGCAGCAACACATGTTAACAGTTCAGATACGAGGCTTGCTTTGGTGGCTCGTGATGATCATGGTAGATTCTTAGCTGCTAAAACTGAAAAGATTAGAGGTCTATTTTTGCCAAGCTTGGCAGAGGGCCTTGGCCATCAAGGAGGCGCTAAGCTGGATCCAGGAGAAGGGATGGCAAAATGTGATATGTGAGAATGATAGTCTTGCGGTTGTTCAAGAAATTGTGAGGAGTGACAATTTAGATTTTGCTTCCTTTGGTATTGTAGTGGATAAAATTAGAATGCTAAGGACTCAATTTTAGGGTAACAGGGTTGTTGCAGTACCTAGACAAGTTAATATGGGTGCCCATAAACTAGCTCAAACTACTAGAGTTGATGATTTTGTTGGTAAGTGGTTTCATAATCCACCCAATATTATTAGGGATGTTTTATTAGCTGATTCTATTTAATAAAACAAATCTATTGTGTTTCAAAAAAAATTAAATACATAATAAACGAGAAGATGAGTTTGTGAGTATTGTAAAAATTATGTGTAAAATATAAGGGTAAAAAGGATAAAAATAGGCTCATTAATAATATGAAAAATTCACTTGAAAAAAATCATTGATAAGGCTTTTTTGAGAAGCTCCAAATTTGAGCCTTCTTAAAAATATATATTTTAGCTGCTAAAAAAGTTATATCTATTATAAAAAATTTTATTTTACAGCCAAATATCTATTTTTTAAAAAGATTTTTGTGAAGAAGAAAATTACTTATTGAATTTTCAAAAGTCCATTAAGGCACTAATTCTCGTCCATATCCAACAGGTATCAACTAATTTGTGGCTATTAGGTGGGAGGGAATGGATTAGGCCCAAACCTTATTCTTTTTATAGTTCTAAACGCAATTCAAATGTAAAGCTCGATCCGAGAACCTTTTTATTAAGCGCAAATTTGATCTGAGCTGGGCTTGGCCCATGTCTATTGGTAAATACCAGGGATTCAGTTAACCTGTTATTAATTTTTTAAGCTCCTCTTTTAAAATAATGTCATTTTAATTTAATTGTTCATTCTTATTTTAAATTTCTTAAATATAATAATATTTAGGAGAGGAGTTCCAGTGCTTAACTTGTACTTTAAGCCAATTCTCAAATTTAAATTTGATTAATTTAAATATAATTTATTAATCTTAAATATAATTTAATTAGATTTTTTATTGTGTTGGTTTATTATTTTTAATTTGTATCAAATTTAATTTTTTGTATTAAATTTAATTTTTTAATCTTAAATTTATTAAAAAATGAAATTAATAATTGTATAATTAAAAATTATTAATAATTTTCTCTTAAAACAAATATTAATTACAACAGTAACAAGAATAAAATATTAAAAGTTATTTATTTAATGTTTGTGTAATCTGAAGACCTGCCACGAATGTACGAATGTGGGCCATAAATTCGTACATGGTGGTTCGCGATGCTGTCTGTCCTAGGACACTTCTTGCCCCTGACAAACTGGGTTGGAGACTTGGAGCACCCTTTTGATACGTTGTTTCGATCTTGTCCTACTTAATTTGATCTCACATGGATTTGAGAATGAAATTTAATAAAATATGATAAAAACTGGTTAACCGGAGTTGAGGATTTAATCTTAAACAAACCACGTGTTTTAGCCCATTTTCAACAATTTCACCCTAATTTTACACAAAATTTAATGTAAAACATAATATTTCAAGAATTTTTTTATACTTCAACTATTCTACACAAAATTTAGTAATCAAGTATCTTCGAAAAATATTCCACAATAATTTAGTTATTAATTAAATTAAAATTTATATTTACACAATAATTTATTTTTATTTATAAAAATTAAAATAAAATCATTATTCTTAATTAATTAATATATACTTTATAATTAATTAATATTATTTAACATATATAATTAATATTATTGCAATAGCAAATTAATAACTTATATAAATATAATATTTTTATTACATATTTAACCTCTAATCCTCTGAATTATCATATCGTTCCCACAAATATTCAATTAATATATTATGAAGTTCATAATGAGTTTCTTTATCTTTAATTTGTTTATGTCTAGCAAGACATTCTTAAAATATGATTGTATCATCTCTATTAATATTAATTTCATATGTTGGCGTTTCGCTCCAATCTTATATAGTTGCTTGGGTATCACGTTCGTTCTCAATGATCATATTGTGCATTATAGAATGCATGCTGAAATAATATCATACAATTTTTTTTTTTCAAAAACGTGCCTATCCCTTGATAATTCAAATCGTGATTGGAGAACTCCAAATGCACGCTCAACATCGTTCCTACATGTTTATTGCATCTTTACGAATAACTTCTTTTTTGGGCCTCCGACATTATGAATTATTTGTACTAGGATAGATCATTTTGAATAAATACTATTAGTTAAATAATATCCATTATTGTACGCTTCTTAAATAACATAATGAGTAGAAGGTACTATACCTTTGACAAGGTTTGTGGACAAGTGAGATGTCTCCAACACATTAATGTCTTTATTTGGCCTTGGCAAACCAAAATGTGCATGTCATATCCACAAATCATAACCAGCTACAACTTTAAGAATAATAGTTGGGAATCCACTACGTCCACTTTATTGTCCTGCCCAAGCTATTGGACAATTTTGCCATGTCCAATGCATGCAATCTAAGCTCCCTATCATCCTTGGAAAATCACGTTCTTCATTAATTTTAATCAGTCTTGTAACATCATTAGCATTCGATGCTATTAAATAACATTGTCCAAAGACCTCCATAATGGCCCAATAAAACCTTTTTGTGCTCTCAATTGTAGTTGATTATCCAATTTTAAAGTATTCGTCAGTTAAATCAACCAACACACCATACGCCAACATTCGAAATATTGCAATTACTTTTTGTAAACTAGACAATCCTAGTTGACCAGATTTGTCTCGTCATTGCATAAAATAGTCATCATGATCTTAAATAGCACCAACAATTTGTAGGAATAAATTTCGACTTACTCGAAATCGCTTGTGAAATATTGTTGCGATATATCTTGGATTTTCTACAAAATAATCATCCTATAGTCTTTGACCTGCTGCAGCACGATCATGATAAATTACTCTACAACTAAGGATTGAGCCTTTGTGTGTTGGTTGGTTCAGTATATTGTTCATATAGTAATTCATTGCAAAGTTGTTATTTGTATATGCAGATATTAACGCTTTGTTTTGTGCTAATATTGCAGAAGTGAGATCCAATTTATCCTCTGATGGTGAGGATGATATATGAAAAGTACTAGCATTAGTACTCATGGTTGTAGATAAATATGGTGAAGTGATTCATTCCCTTATATAGTAAATAATTCATTTTGTACTTTATCTCATTTATCTCTACATAAAAGCTAACTTTATGTCTTCGCAACCGTTAAATCATATTGCATTCATCTCAACCGTTCATTAGTATTCTTATCTTTTCCACACAAGACAAGATAAGGAATCTCTGCACAAAATTTAACTCTATCTCTTCCCTATCGTTGGATTAGATTGCATTTATCTCAACCGTTTATTGATATTCTTATCTTTTCCAAACAATATCCAAGACAGGATAAGGAATCTTTGAAAAAAGTCTAACTCTATCTCTTCCCAACCGTTGGATTAGATTGCATTCATCTCAACCGTTTATTGGTAGTATCTTTTCCACACAATACCCAAGACAATATAAAGAATCTCTGCAAAAAATCTAACTCTATCTCTTCTCAACTGTTGGATTAGATTGCATTCATCTTGACTGTTTATTGGTATTCTTATCTTTTCCTCACAGCATCCAAAACAAGATAAGGAATCTTTGTAAAAAATCAAACTCTATCTCTTTCCAACCGTTGGATTAGATAAGGAATCTCTGCAAAAAAACTAATTCTATCTCTTCCTAACTGTTAGATTAGATTGCGTTCATCTTAACCGTTTTTTGTTATTCTTATTTCTTTCATACAACATTTCTATAAATAATTGATTTGTTCTACTAATCTAAAACCATCATTTCATATAACACTCTTTGAAATCCTAGATTGTAATACTCTTTGAAACCTATCTAAAAAATGACAAGATCAAATTTAGATGTAAAACCTTCAAATACATCTCTAAATACATCATATTCAGTTGAAGAAGATCGAACCCTGTTTTATGTAAATCTTAATGTTTCACAAGATCCAGCTACTAATAGAGATCAATCTATAACTCAATTTTAGTCTCATATCACAACTGAGTATCATCAAATGTTGTCAAATCATATCACCACTGTTTGACCTTAAAGATCTCTTAACTCATTAGCACATTAATAAAACTTGTTGATTTTATTATGGACTAAAGCTCGTTGAGTTTCTCTCCTATAAAATGTTTGATCTTTTTAGACAAACTCATAATTTAATCCTCAACTTTTCTCATTATTTTAATTCGGTCATACATTCAAAGATTTATGTTCCAATCTCTAATTTGAAATAATATAAGATTTGGTTATTATATAAATAAAATTACTTGCAAATTAAGAACTTACGTCTGATTTTTTTGTTATGAAGAAACAAATATTGTCACATAATGTCTACTTTTCAAGTGAAAATAAATAAAATTATAAGGATAAAAAACGTTTTTGATTTAAATAATTAAAAAATATATGTTTAAATTTTTTTAAATATTTTCTTTATATTTTTTAAGTTTTTTGAGAAATTCCTTTTTTATATTTTTGTTAAAAAATAATAATGAAATGCACGTTGATACGAATATTATACTTAAATTGATTAAATATTTTTAATATGACAATCTAATCCGACTTTAAAACATGATTCGAACTAATTAAACTTGACCTAAATAAAAATAAAGAAGGATTAAATTATTGATTTAAGTTAAATTTAACTGATTTTGAAAGAAGTTTTGACTACTAAATTTAATACATTTCATTAACTTCGAATCTAATTTTTTAATTTATTTTGCCTACAAACTATGCAATTTTATGGATAAATTAAAATATCACATCAACATATAATTTTAATAACTTCTTGTCTAAACAGGAGTAAATATTTCTATTTTAAAATATGCTCTCTTCAAAAATTATAAAAGATATTATTTAAATTATAAACTTATGTTTGTTATTTTTATTAAATATAATTAAGAAGAATAAATGGTTGCCACTTGTATAATATATTAAAAATATAAGCTTATGTCTTAATTGAGCAAGTTTGAGAACTTTTTTATTAAGCCAAAATTCGACCCGAGCACGGTTGAGTCCTGCATCTTGGCACAATACGTAATGCTTTCGATAAACCATAAGGCTATATTTGGTTGAACGCAAAGTTTTTAATGTAATGAAATAGTTTATAATGGAATAAAATGTAATATCAATAAATTATTATTTGGGGGGATGGAAGGGTTCGAAATGTAATATAGTGAAATGTTATTTGAAAGATGAATGAAATAAAATATAATGTATGTATAATAATAATAAATGACTATTCTACCATTGATAGAACAAAACATTATCTTGCTGCTTGTTATTAGGGTATATTGAGGGTATATTAGGTAGTACGCATTTATCATTTTATATACCATATTAAACACTCCCGCCCCCTCTCAAATCGAAGGTAACTCATTTTTACTGTCTGTGATGGAATAAGATGTAATGTGAAGCTCTCTTCTTTCATTCTATTCCATTTCATTCCATTATAGACCTTCATTTCAAACGATGAAATAATATTTCATTCCATTCCATTTCATTACTAATTGGAATGTAATGAAATGAAATGGTTTATAATGGAATAGAATGTAAATGGAAGTAATATGAGAAAATTATTATTTGGGAAGGATGGAAGGGTTCATAATGTAATATAGTGAAATATTGTTTGAAAGATGCATGGAATGGAATGTAATATATGTATAAAAATAATGAATGGTTATTCTACCCTTAATATAACATAAAATTGTCTTACTATTTGTTATTAGGGTTGATGGTATAATTGGAATTATAAAAAATTATTGAGGGCATATTAGGTAGTACGTGTTTATCATTTTACATATTATTCTAAACCCCCCAAATCGAAAGTAACTCATTTTTACTATTTACGATGGAATATTATATAATGTAAAATTCTCCTCTTTCATCATATTCCATTATATTATATTATAAACCTTTTTCTCAAACGATGAAATAATAATACATTACATTACATTCGATTACTAACTGAAATGAAATGGTTTATAATGAAATAGAATGTAAATGGAAGTAATATTAGAAAATTGTTATTTGAAAAGAATGGAATGATTCATAATGTAATGTAGCGAAATGTTATTTAGAATATGCCTCGAAATGGAATGAAATATATGTATAATAATAATGAATGACTATTCTACTCTTGATAGAACAAAACCTTGTCTTATTGCTTGTTATTAGGGTTAAGGGTATGATTAGAATTATAAAAAATTATTGAGGATATATTAGGTAGTACATATTTATCATTTTACATTTCATCCTAAACTTCAAATCAGAAATAACTCATTTTTATTATTTATGATGGAATAAGATATAATATAAAACCTCTCATTCCATCCTATTCTATTCTATTATATTATAAACTCATCTTAATCGATAAAATAATATTACATTACAATTCATTTCATTACTATTCACCTTATTAAACATAGCCTAAGTAAACTCCATGGCATCTTCTTCTGGGTGACTTTCATTCTTTTTCCTCTCTCTAGTTGATGGGTAGGCTTGCATTTTATAATAAATATTAAGGATGGCAATGGGTAGGGTTGGAGGACCAGCCTAACCCTTGTTGCTGGGCTCGATTTCCCAAGCTTAATCGTAGTTTGACTCGACCCAGCCCGAACCTTTTCTTAAATTAAAAATACAAAACTATGCTATTTTGCTTATAAAGGTCCAATCTTGAGTTGAGTTAATGCTCGAGCTACCCAACACTCAATTTTTCAGAAAACTGGGTCCTAAGCCCAGTCAATGTAGGCTGATTGAGCCAGACCCAGTTGTCATCCATAGTAACGAGCTCTTTTTTAAAATAATGTCATTTTAGTTTAATTGTCTAAAAGGATGTCGTTTTGGTTGTAAAATTTTTAAATATACAAATTAAAATAATATTGTTTTGAATCATTTAATTAAAATAATAATATTTTAAAAGAGGAGTGAGTTGTGCTTTAAGTTAATTGTCAAACTTAAATTTGATTAATTTAAATCTTATTTATTAATTCAAATCGATTCAAGATCAAATATGAATTTATATTAACAGAGAAAATGCGAAAAAATATTTGTTTTGCTATATATTAAACAATTAACAAATTGTTTAATTGTTTAAACAAACTCTTTAACGTATGAACAAACTTATGAAACTTTCACTTTTACAAAAGTCGTATATATTTATGTTGTTAATATCTTTCATTCTTTCTACGCTTTTCATATTATAAGTTCACATTTTAACAAGTCAGACAAATTGAATATTCAAGAATTTATTTAAATAGACAGTAAGAGATCATAAAATTTATTTGTAGTAATTTTTTTGAGTTTTTTATGACAAATTTAATAAATAAGAAGCTTACATTGATTAGAGTTTGTGTTTTTCACTAGACTTTAGCCATTTAATTTTATCTTTTATTATCTTTAATTCGTATCAAATTTAATTTTTAACCTTAATTTTATAAAAAATTCTAGTTGATAATTTTTAATTTTTAATCTTTAAACAAATATTAATTACATCAATAGCAATAATAAAAGTGATTTATTTAATTTCTTGTGTAATCTCGACACCAACCACATATGTACAAATATGGATGTTAGCTCCTTCTGCATTTACAAAACGGGATGTGATGCCCTCAAATTCTCTGTATCTCTTACTCTGTACCTACTATATGTTTATTGCATCTAAACCATCTATTTATGTGGGACCTACAAAAATGAGTGACTCAGATGCAATTGGCACAAAGTAGGTACAGAGTAAAGGTACAGAAGATCACGTTCTGGACGTGATGGCCACATAAATAAAAGGTTGAGATTTAAGGGGACAAGATTAGTATAGAGGAAATGGCACAGAAGATTTGAGAGGGGATGTTAAACCATTAATTCGTATATGGTGGTTACGAAATGCTGCGTGCCTTAGGGTATATTTGAGAGAGTTTAGGATGGAATGGAATGAAATGAAATGAAATGGGTCACTCCATTGTTTGGAAGTTTAAATAAAATAAGTGAGGGACTCCTTGGACCATTGTTTGAAAGTGATATTAAAAATGAATGGAATGGAATGACTTGTAATATTTTTTTCCAAACAAACCACGTGTCTTAGAGTCTTAGTTTCTCTTTGATACAATCTATTACATTCGTACCATAGTCCCATGTGCTTTGTTGGCAAGAAAAAGTTTAGCTCGGCCCGAGTTCATAAGATTTCGGGTCATTTAGGAAAATTTGAACTTCTAATACATCTGTGATTTAGATAATTAAAAAAATACTTATTTATGTTTAAATCTTATGAAAAAATTCTTTATAATTTTTAATTTTTTGAGAAATTCCCTTTTTAATACTTTTGTTGAAAATACTAATGAAATGCACGTTGATGCAAATATTACACATAAACCGATTAAATATTGTTAATATGATGATCTAATACAACTTTCAAACATCATTTAAAATAATTAAATCTGACTTAAACAAAAATAAAAAATTAAATTTTTTATTTAAGTTAAATTTAATTTATTCCGATTGAGTTTAAAATTTGAGTAGTCGTCGTATCATATGAATCTTGTTATTATTTTTAACTTCGAATCTAATGTTTTAATTTATTTTGTCTTAATTTTATGAATAAATTAAAATATCACATTAACATATATTTTTTATAATTTCTTAACGGGGTGTTTAGAAACTTTCGAATTGAATTAATTAACGAATTGGATTCAATTACATTAATGAGATTGAATTTAATTTAATTTACAGTGTTTGAAACAAACCCAGTAATATTATAATTGAATTTAATTATACTATTTGGAACACAATCAAAATGAATTCAATTATTTTATATGACAAATTTACCCTTGATTAAAAATTTTCATATATATACATATATGATAAGCAAATCCTTTTTTTTTAATACATACACATGGGAACCTTTCTCCTATATACAAACACATGTGGCAATCAGACATTTTTTTTTCTATATATATAGTCACAACTTTTTTGCAATATATAGAGTATAGACACATGCTAACCAATTTTTATTCTCATATATATACACACACATGTCGATAAATTTTTTTCCAGAAGTATACTCACATGGGCACTAAGCTTTTATCCTATGTAAATACACCCATAGTCACAGATGAGTACTGAGCTTTTATCTCGTTTATACACACATATAGGTACTAAGCTTTTATCTTACACACACACACACGACCCTTATATATATATGCACAAACACACACACAAAACGTTCGTTGTATATATGTGCATACACACATATGGCCACCAAACATCTAGCAACAACAATCAAAATGACGCAGCACCAAGAATAGGAGAAGAGTAGCAAAACGCATAGTAGAAGAAGAGTAGTAAAACTTAAAGGACAAAAGAGAAAACGACGTAACAGCCAAAGCGTCAGAGAATAAAATAAAATGCACAATAGTAGAAAAATAGAGAATAGCACTCTAGTCTCCAATAAAATGCAATGTAAAGGAAGAACAAAAGCTCAAACGCAGCAGATAAGAAGAAGTAAAAACGATACAATAACAACTTGGGAGGAAGACCAAAACGTAGCCAAGAGATGGGAGAAGAGTGACTGCAATGGCTGGGTATTATTGCTTGTGTTGAAGAGTATTGCGCGGGTATTACTGGAAGACTCATTTCAACGTTTAAAAATAAGAGTTAACAGTTGTTTATAATTCAATTCACGAGAGTTTGTAGGTGAATTGAATTTATAAAGAGTAGTAGGTTTCAATTACATAAGTGGATTCAATTCATGTTTGTTTTTCTGTTCCAAATAAGTGAATTGAATTCAATATTGATTGGTTCCAAACAGGGTGTAACTAAAGAGGAGTAAATATTTCAATTTTAAAATATGCCCTCTTCAAAAATTCTAAAAGGTCATATTTAAATTAGAAACTATTGGTTGTTATTTTTATTAAATGTCGTCAAGAAGAATAAATGGTTGTCACTTGTATAGTATATTAAAATGTCTCTTAAGTAAGCATATACTTGTAATAGGAATAGAAATGAGAATGAATATAGTAAAGAATGAGAATGGAGTATAGCCAACAATGAATCTCATTCCTCTAGTAATCCACAGATATGAAGTATTGCAGCAAATGGAGGAATGAAAGTGTTGCCCCTGTTGATACCAACCATAAGTTTTCATTTCATACTCATACATTTCTCCCCATTACCCCAAACAAGCACCCCCTTAAACATCATGCCTTAACTCAGAAGTTGCTAACTTCTCATCGATGGCAACTAACATCATGACTCATGATGATTGACAAAATCTACATTCATTTCCATTTTTCAATTTTAAAAAACCAAATAATATAAAAATTTTCCTCAAAAGGAAAAAATTTATATTAATATCTTTCTTAATTGGAAAACAATATTATTGAAATTAATAAGTAACACTTAATTTTTAGTTATTAAATATTTTTTATACACAATGTATAAAAATTTACTTATTGGGAATAAATGGTTGAGGATATTTGAACCAATATAATTTAAAAAATAGTTATATTTAGTTTTTGTAAACTTAACCCTAAAGTTTATCTTCGAGTTTAGGTATATATTAAAGTTATATTTGATTGAACGTAAGGTTTTTAATGAAATAGAATAAAATGAAATGGTTTATAATGAAATGTAATGTAAATGAATGTAACATTAAAAATTTGTTGTTTGGGAGGGAAGAAATAATTTATGATATAATATAGAAAAATATTTTTTGGACGAAGAATTTATAATGTAATATAATGTAAAGTTATTTATCATTTTACATTTTATCATAAAGTTATCAAATATGAGGTTTACGTTTTTCATTTTTACTGTTTAGGATAGAATGCGATGTAATATGAAACCCTTATTTTTTTTAGATTGAATGAAACCCTTATTTTTCATCACATCCTATTCCATTATACATTATAAACCCTCATCTTAACCGATAAAATAATATTACATTCCATTTTATTCCATTGATAAACCCTCAACTAAAAAGTCTAATTAGCTTGATATTCGTGTCCATAGTTTAATCAACCCCTATCTAAGTTTGATTGTTTTTATTTAAAATTTGAAAACGACTTTTTTTTTTCCTAAAAATGATATCACTTATATTTGATATATTCAAGATTTCAGATAGATAAAACAAAATAATCTACATTTGAGTTCGAATTCAGTCGAAAATCTAAAAATTAAAATAGTTAATATGAAGTTATTAAGGCATCCATATGTTGAACAGATTTAAATCGTATGTTTTAATTTTGTTGGGGTAAATTCTATTAAGCCAGATATCAGAGAGATTGTGTTGTTGTTGGTTGGAGAAACTATAGATTTAGATTTTTGAAGATTTAAGAAATACATTAATAGCAAATTTAAAATTTGATTACTTAACACAAATTCTTAATCCCTTCGTCCAATAAAATTTCATCCGTACAAGTTCTCCGAATTCACAATCTGAACGCAATGAACACCACCCCTCTCGTACCACGTGATATACACGCGCCAATCAAGAAACAAATCAAATCGTCAGGTCCCAATTCCGAGCCAGCGAGGTTGCTTCACATCGTTATAGTCGCGTGGAGCCTATACATATCAGTTATATTCCACAGCCACTAAACCACGAGTGAGCTTAACTGCCAACACCACTCGTCCGTGACGTTCACGTACTTTACAGTCCAATACTTTTCTCTCCCCTCCTCGCTGGGGCCCACGTCTCCTCTTCTCTTAAACAGTTAAAACTCTCCCTCTCAAATTCTCCCCCTCACTTCCTGCGTCGCACCGGTTGGCGCGTTAGTTTTCACCTCCTTCTTTCTCTTTTTAGTTTTTCCTAACGAGATACTGTATAGCAACGGAACAAAAGAAAAAGGTGAAACAAAAGAAAAGGTCAAAGAGAGAGAGAGAGAGAGACAGTTCAAAACATTTATAGTTCTTTGTTATGATTCTTCTTCCTTTGCTTGATTGTCACCCATTCAGTTATATATCTCTCATTAATGCCTTACGAAACTGACCTACCAAGCAAAGCACTTTCATGTCACTGAACAGAGTGTCCTATGGCCATGGTTGTTTTCTTTTGTCCATGAATGTGGTCTCCCTTGCGCACTACCCTTTCTCTCCTTATTTACTTTTTGTTTTTTGTGCTAGAACTTGATTGCCTGTGCCAGAGAAGCCGTACTGAGATTCAAAGATTGAGTCTTTGCTTCAATGTCCGCCACCCTATCTAAGCAAGACCATGAAACCATGCAATTCTTTGAAATCTTCAAGAAAGTCAAGCGCTTTAGGCTCTTCGAGCCGTCTGTAGGAGTTCTGGGATTTATTTTCGTAGCAGTTTGCGTCGTCTGCTGCTTCTTTTATTTCGATTACAGGGGAGGTATCGTTAAAGAGTATAGATTTGCGGGTAAATCGGAGAGGTTTATGTGGTTACAGTTTAACAAGTCGGGTGGGGTTAAAAGGGTAGAGTTTCTGAGAAAGGAGGGTGACGGGTGTGATGTGTTTGATGGGGAATGGTTGTGGGACGAGAGTTATCCGTTATATCAGTCCAAAGATTGCAGCTTTATGGATGCTGGATTCAGATGTACTGAGAATGGTAGGCCTGATTTGTTCTACACCAAGTGGAGATGGCAACCAAAGTACTGCAACTTGCCCAGGTTCTGTTCTTTCTTTAATATTTCAGTTTCTCAATTTTCTATTTTATGATTCTGTTTGGAATGTTTGGTTGCTGAGAAAATGGGAAGAAGAATACTTTATTCTCTTTAGTTCTTAAAGCTGTGTACAACTAAGAAAATAAAAATCATAGTTAGGCAGGCCTGGTAGAATCTTAAATTTGAGTAAACTTTGAACTTCTCGTGACGTTTGTCAATTGCTGTCATACCTTGCTTGTGTTCTATTTCTGAACGTAATTTTCTTCCGGCATTTACTCTATTTTCTTGACCCTAATCACGGAACTACACCCTAATCACGGAGCTTGTAGTCTCTTATGCATCTATCATAAATAATGGCGAGTGGCTATCTTATCTCCTTACCTTCCGCAAACTCATCTTTCTTTCATTTGGACTCTTCTCTTCTGACGTATGATCTCTTCCTTGACTTGTTGCAAATTTTGGCATTTTCTTTGGTTCACGAGTTGTGGCTCGTGAACTTTGGATAGGCATGACCAATCAAATAAATGTACAAGGACCTCTAAGTTTCAACGTTTTGTGTCATTGAAACTCAGATGGATTTTCCTGGTTATGTTGCGCTTTAAAATTGTCTGTGAAAGGTAAATAAAAAGCAAAACACCTGTGTTACATGGTTAGGAATCTAGTTGTTTAAAGGGTATTCTATTTCTTTACCTTTTGATTAACTATCATGATTAACTTAATAAAGAGGCTGGAACAATTGGGTAATTTTCTCCACAGGTTTGATGCTAAAATGATGTTGGAGAAAATGCGGAACAAGAGACTAGTGTTTGCTGGAGATTCAATTGGAAGAAATCAGTGGGAATCCCTCCTTTGCATGCTATCTTCTGTAGTTCCTGATAAGAATTCAATCTATGAAGTGAATGGCAGTCCAATTACAAAGCATAAAGGGTTTTTGGTATTCAAGTTCAAAGACTATAATTGCACCATCGAATACTACAGATCTCCTTTCCTTGTTCTGCAAGGCCATCCTCCTGCTGGAGCTCCACCTCATGTCAGATTGACCGTGAAATTGGATGAGATGGATTGGTACTCTGTGAAGTGGAAAGATGCCGATATGGTGGTCCTCAACACAGGGCATTGGTGGAATTATGAAAAAACCAAAAGAGGGTAATTAATTCTTGTAGTGGCAGTATCAAATAAGCAGCTCATTTGATATTAAATACTTGAGAATTTTGAGATGGAATTTGGAATGCATAATATATTTCACCACTAAATATGCTCTATGCAGTTTGCAAAGGATGTAATATAACCAGTGGCTTGTTGAGATCAAATTGTGTTGGCATATAGTATTCCATTTAGTTGTGAGGAGATGTGCCTGTATCTTGGTCAATCAAAGTATTGTGCATCTTTACTTAAAACCCTGTTCTATATCAGAAGTAATTGAACCTAATTTTGAGTAGAAAATATGGCTTATGAGTTTGATTATGAAGTTACATGTTCTATTTCTGCATATCTTTTAAGAATTACTGTATCTAATTTCACCTAACTTTTTATTTTCCCACAGGGGTTCTTATTTTGAAGAGGCTGGAGAGGTTAACTTGGAAATGGGCGTAGAATATGCATATCGCAGGTCAATAGAGACCGTGGTTCGATGGATATATAATGAAGTGAACACAAGCAAGACCCAAGTCTTCTTTCGTACATTTGCTCCTGTGCATTTCAGGTACCTTGAAACTTGCTGTTACTGGCCTTTGACATTCTAACTCTTTTTTTCAATTTTGTTAATCTCGAAGTATTACCATGTCCTCCACTATAGATGTGTATTTGCTTTTGTAAAAGATAGAACATTTGTTCCACAATGTCTCCTAGGATAGGATTTTGCAGCCAAATCATCTCCTGGAGACTTTTTGAGTGGCTACAGATTTTGAAGTGATTTCCCTGTGGTCTTTGAGGGGGCGTTCAAAATCTGTCAAGCTTGTTTATTTGTGTTGTGCTTCATCTTGTGAGATTTTAAGAATCTGAAGTTCTTTAGTTACACATATTGCAAAAGAGTTATTGGTATTTTTTATACACTTCTGATGGAGAGATCTAATTTACGACTGCATTGCAGAGGAGGAAGTTGGAAGAATGGAGGGCACTGCCACATGGAGACGCTACCAGAAATGGAGGCTTCAATGGTAGATGTTGAAACCCTGCCACAATTCAAAATAGCAACCAAGGTGCTCTCAGGTTACTCAAATCCAGCAATGAAACTAAACTTGCTAAACATAACAGGCATGAGTGCAATCAGGAAAGACGGGCATTCATCTATATACTACTTGGAATCAAAACCTGCACCCGTGCATAGACAAGACTGTAGTCACTGGTGCTTGCCTGGAGTCCCCGACTCTTGGAACGAGCTCGTCTATGCACTATTCTTAAAGCGGGAAGCCGCTCAGACCCGCCAGAGTAACTCATCAACAGGAATGAGTGAATAGGTTAACGCCAATTATTCTGCAGGAAAACAAGACTCAAAAACTTTGCAGTATCAAGTCAAATGAAAAGAGAACACGTTGAACAAGTTCTGGACAGGGTTGCAAAGCAGCCCTTTGGATGGTGAAGAAAGGTTTGATCTTTAACCAGAAAAAAAAGATGGCTTGAAGGGCAATTTCAGAGGACTGGTGTGCAAAAGCTGATAATAGTTGTGGGAAAAGTTACTGTAAATGTAGAATTATTATACATATCAATGGTATTCTTTGTTTTTTTTTTCCCAGATTTTTGAGTGTATAATTACACAGAATGTGATCTGATAAGAGCCGGGCAGGGAATCCTGTGATATTGGGTTCTCGTACAAATCGAAAATGTAATCAGCATTTTTTTTTGGTTTATAAGTAATTAAACAAATTAATTTTGTTCTTTGCTTCTAAAGAAATATGCAAAAGTTATTTTGCTCATAATTTTCTTTTTGCATTGTTTATCATATTAAGAATCTCATGGTTTTGTTGATGTGGTATGTAATATCAATATTTTCTTGTGTGAAAAAAAAATGTAATATCAATATTTTCTTGTGTGAATATATATATATACAATTTAACATATAAATAATTTTATTAAGTTACAGATATTATTTTATTATATTGTATCAATACTAAAATCACCAAATTGATATTCACAATTTTGGTCAAATCTATGTTACAATATAAATATATTTCATACCTAATTTTGCTTTTATATACCATGGGATAAGAATAAATAAATATATAAATTTTGGACTTAAATAAAGAGATACATAATTTAAATTCATGGATTAATTACATCAAACAAAATCTTTCTATTATTACTGTTTTCTAATCTTACAGATTATATTTATCATGACTAATTATTAACTATGACTCGTATTAATTATCAATTTTGACAGCCCGGCCAGACCGGTTCTAACAACCACGATGTTATGGTTAACCTTAAATGACAAAAAATCCATAGGAATCGGTTCAAACATCAAAGTTCGTCCACTTATGGCGGCCTCGTCACCAGCCCCAAGCAACAACGGCTCAGACGCAGTTTCACGGTTTGCGCCACCCAAGACCCTACGCGGTCTCAACAAGCCCAAGTGCATCCAGTGCGGCAACGTTGCTCGCTCCAGGTATGAACGCACCAAGAATCTGTGAAATTTGCGGATCTTAAAGATTTGTAATTGATCAGTTGGGAAGCAATTTCTGCAAAATTTGAGTTGTCGTAACGTGGGTTAGTTTTACTGTGTTTGGTCTCTTATCTTTATGCAATGTAATTACCCGTCGCAGGTGCCCCTACCAGTCTTGCAAAAGTTGCTGTTCGAAGGCCCAAAATCCATGTCATATTCATGGTATGTTGTGTATAAGAGTGTTGTTACGTCCAAATTGTGTTTCTTTCCTTTGTGTTTGAGATTGAATTTAGTTACATCACCATAGGAGGTGGTTTGGTGTACTTAATCATGCAAAGATACCTTCTTGAATTTCCCCTTTTGCTGATTAGGAAGTTACTTTGCACATCAACCTCCATGAACCGATGATGAAGTATAGTTAACTGCTCCATTTAAATTGATCTGGTGTCGCACGCCCGCTTCTTCTTTAATATCTATCTTTTATTTTCAAAGAATGCTCTTTGCTAATTCTTGTGATCCTGTGCTAATACTTTGCAGACTGATCGGGCATTTCAAAACCTGATCTAAAATGTTCTTAAATTGAGTAACTGCTGCATCGCTTGATGCTAGTCATGCTATTGTGAGGCAAATTTTACTTTAGATCTAATTTACACAATTTCTATTAAAAAAATGCAGTTTTGAAAGCAAATGCAACTTTTCCAGACAAAACACCCGATTCAGCAAGTCCTCTGTTTGATCAGAAGTCAAGTGA
>JANVCL010000214.1:45636728-45655130 GCA_026546855.1 Erythroxylum incrassatum | reverse complement strand
AAGATTATTTACAATTTCGTCATAGCACTTTGTATGCCCCATTGATCTTTATCTAGGTTTTATGGTATAGGCTGCAAGCCCCTCTCCCCTGTAAGATTGCATCATAATTTTAAAAGGAATTGCTGTGGGGTGCAAGCATTTATTTTTGTCAGTTAAGAACATAGACTTACCACTCTAGTTGGGTTTAGAAATGCACAAAGATACTTCCTGATTTGTATTTGTTTGTTGTTAAACATTTTTTGATCAGAAGTATTGACAAGTCTATGCCAGCATAATTGACATAACAAGATGATGTAAAGGATGCTTACTTTAGATCCTTATTCTTTCTTTTGTTTATAATTAGCTTTGCTTTCTACTGTTTCTTATTATGGTTTGGTTACTTTTTCATGGCTGATAACACCATGGTCCTCCAATTGCTCCTTTTACCACTTTGTGATTGGCTTGGTTGTTCTACTTGCGTTTGGCTCTGTTGTTCTAGGAAACTTGTTTCTTGTTTCAGGAATGCACACAGAGTCGCATCTCTTCGACAACTTTCAAATAGTTTTTCCCAATTCAGTAATGTGCACAGTCCCCTTCGATCAAGAAAACCCTTGACTAGAAAGGTTTAGTAACTATCTGTTTTGTTGTCATCCCCATTATGCTGTATTTTGGGTTTAAGATCGAAATTTACCTGACATAAGAAGTTATTTTAGGAAGCTGTAGCAATAAATGAATGGAGGTTTTCCAAGCTAAAGGAGTACAGGGATGGCAACATTGCAGTAGAAAATGAATCTTTTGATCGATACATGCAAAATGTTAGTTTGCTGGAGGAGGTTTTTTCCCACAGATCGATTACCGACTGCTCAACTGAGGATAAATTGCTGTCATCAAGTTGTGACCACACTCCGGCGGAACCTGATGTTGAGAAGATGAGATTGGAGCTGAAATTGAAGCTGAGGTCAAATCCTGTTAGGACAGAAAATATCCGAAAAAGGATACATCAGATTGTTGATGAGGGATTAAAAATGCTTCGACAATGCGATGCAAACAATGATGTCAATGACCAAAAGAAGAGAAAAGTTGGATTTTCTGAGAAGCTTTCAGCTTTGAGTGAGCTTACAGACAAGTTACATAAAGTCCAGAACATAGAGGATCTAAAATCTTGTCTGGAGATGAAAGCACGGCTCTACGATCGGTCTACTCGAGTGGAGATCAAAGACAGTGAGGGATCTAAAGAGCAGACGGCCCAGGATGGCTCGGCATCGAAAAAAGGATTGGATTTTGGCTTGCAGAAATCGTGTAAAGCAGTAGAAACAAATCAGGAAGATTTGGACCGCATTAATGCACACTTTTGTACCTTAGAGAAGATAGAAGATCTATGATTCAATGGCAGATGTATTCTAGTCTATCTTAATTAGCAGATTTCCAGGTATTGTGAAAATTTGACTGCCATTTTTATGCTTGTCAAATGGAACCAGTGACCAGTAACCAAATCTTTAGCTCCAAGCTCTTTGGTACACAAAAGTACTATGGACAAGCTATACTAGACATAATTATGCAGAAGGGCAAATGATCAAAGAGTTCGGCCCAGCTCAAATCCTATTTGACTGCATTGTTTAGGCTTTAGTATTCTGGTTGATCACACTCGAACTTGATAGATTGTTTTTGGGTTTCATCAAAGTCAAATCATATTTGATCAGTTTCTTTGAGTTTAAATTGTATTAATTTAAAATTAACAAATTAAATTATATTTAATCAAGTTTAAGTAAAAATTTAATCTCAACCAAAAATCATCTCTTGTGTTCTTCAAAAAGAATTGACGAAAGGGATAATATGATATTTTATTTGATGGTTAGACTAAGTTTGTATTTTAATTTTTAACCTTTAATAAATTTTTGTTATAGGAAATTAATATATAAAATATAAAATATATAAAATTATAGCTTACAAGTAATTATAAATTATTATTTTTAATAATTAAACAAGTTATAAAATTAACAAAAAATTAATCAATTTATAAATAAAATTGATATTATATTAAATTTAATATTTAAAAGGTTTACTTGAATTTTAATTAGATTGAAAAAAATGATTGAATGGTTATTAAAATTGAAAGTCCAACAACAAGCGTGAATACGAAGCTGCTCTTCATTTTCTGTACACACACAAAACCTTCCTAAGCTTCGATTCTAACGTGTTCGAGCTCTCTGGCACAAAGGTTAGCGAGTTACAGAAAGTGACCAGAGGGCAGTAATGGCTGACACCACTAGGGCACCGAGCCGATCGAGGGACTTGGACAAGCTGCTTCTTCGTCCGGGCAATCTTGTCGGACCCATCTTCGATCCCGGAACCCAAGTGAGGCCCTTATGTCTCTTTTTGGCAAATTATCAAACATTTGACATGCAACGATTCTTTTTCCTTATGGTTTGCGGGTTTTTCTGTGATTTTCCATTTTTTGGGTTGCGTGTGTTGTTTTCAGTTGAGAGAAGATCTTAAAGAGTATGTTCGGATATTAGTGGTGGGGGCTGGTGGATTGGGTTGTGAGCTGTTGAAGGACTTAGCTCTCTCTGGATTTACGAATCTTGAGGTTATTGACATGGACCGAATCGAGGTCTCTAATCTCAATCGCCAGTTTCTCTTCAGGTTCCAAAATTTAAAGCCTTCTTTCTGTTAACTGTGTTTCTTACTTTCACAGTTCGGAGTTTGGTGGATATTATTTTTTTTGAACGCATCTTAATTCGTTGGGATAGGAGGGTGTGACTGTTACACTGGTGATTGTATGTTAGGTTTAAGTTGAGAAGTTTTCTGGGGAAAAAAGAAAGAAACTTTGATGGGTGCGATGAAGCTAAACTGGCTATCAAAAGAGTTTCCTTAAAGATTAGCAATAGCTAAGAAAGGGGCCCTGTATAGAGTGCAGTCGATTGTGCACATAGTCAAACTGGAATCCCAAGTGCTGGATAGTAAACAGAAAAGAGCCTAATTCTTGTTCAAGTATAACTTGGGTCAAGGCAGAGAAGTACTTCGTTATGGATAAGGTTGTATGTTATGTAAGATTGTGAAGCAAAGAAATGTCTTGAAGAACATGTGATATAACTAGAATATCAAAGAGCAGTTTGTTTTAGTCATCTGATTTTTTGGTTCTCAAATTATTTCACGTTGGGATTGGGTGATGATGTTAAATGTTATTGATTGCACATATATACACAGAAATGCACATAGACAAAGAACCTTTTACTTGTCCAATGCCAATGTAGTAAGTAGTATTATAAGGAATCTCCTTTCTCACTTTAGATGTTTTAAAGCAGTAACAAATGATGTGAATATCCATTGTTTCCTTGTTGCATTGGCCAGTTAAGTCTAACTGTGAAGTTGCTGATGATATTGTTTTAAATACAGGCTTGAAGATGTTGGTAAGCCAAAGGCTGAGGTTGCAGCCAAGCGTGTCATGCAACGAGTTAGTGGTGTGAATATAGTTCCACACTTTTGCCGGATTGAAGATAAAGAAATTGAGTTTTATAATGATTTCTCTATTATTGTGCTTGGTCTTGACTCCATTGAAGCACGGAGCTATATAAATTCTGTAGCTTGCAGTTTTCTTGGTGCGTGCTTTTAACCTATTTAGTTTAGTGGAATACGTGGCTTTCATTCTTTAGGTGATATGTTTTTGTCCCAATTAACTGGTTATTTCATGTCTTTTGAAAGTCAACTTCCTTTTATCCTTTGGGAACTTATGATATCTGTATGACTTGGGAATTAGAGTACGATTCAGATGACAAGCCACGAGATATCACAATGAAACCTATGGTGGATGGTGGAACTGAAGGTTTCAAGGGCCATGCTAGGGTTATTTTGCCAGGACGTACACCATGCTTTGAGTGTACCATCTGGCTTTTCCCCCCTCAAGTGAAGTTTCCTCTATGCACTCTTGCAGAGACCCCAAGAAATGCTGCTCATTGTATTGAATATGCTCACTTAATTAAATGGAATGAGGTACTGCATCACCATCCCTTTTCATTTTGAAGAGCTTTAAAGTTGATTGTTGTTATCTTATCATGCTGTACAAGCAGGTTCATGGTGGGAAGGCTTTTGATCCGGATGAACCAGAACACATGAAGTGGGTTTATAATGAGGTGGCCTATGGAGTTAGATTTTCAAATACTATATCCGTGATTTTGTTTTTCCTGTTTAAAGCTCTCAACTTTTACCCTCATTGTGCTCATAGGCTGTGAAGAGGGCTGAGCTTTTTGGCATTCAAGGAGTTACATATTCTTTAACTCAGGTAAAATTAGACTAAAGGAGTCTAGCTTTTATTGTTTTTCTCTTAAATTAAATATATCTTGTGCTTTTCGGCTAGATGGTCAATGAAATCTAATTATCCATTGTCCCAATTATATACTTGTTGCCTATTTTTCCTTTCTGCTTTCTTGAGCATCAGTCAGGTGACTCGTAATTGATTAAATTGTCCCATCATAGGTTTGATCTAGTGGTAGAAAGGCAATACTATCTTCCTATCTACCAGAGATCAAATCCTAGTGGGTATATAGGGTGATGGATTTTTATACATAATTATGCTTTCATATGGAACAAGTGAAGAACTGTTTTAATTATTGTTTCACTTCATTGCTGCATCTCTCTCTCCCTCTCTCTCTCCATTTCCCATGACATAAGAGGTATATATTTTTCTTGTTTGCAGGGTGTTGTGAAGAACATTATACCTGCTATTGCTTCCACCAATGCAGTTATATCAGCTGCTTGTGCCCTTGAAACATTGAAGATTGCATCAGGATGCAGCAAAACTTTATCCAATTATCTGACGTGAGTTTGCTTCTCTTATTTACTGTTCTTTACTTCACTTTATAGTTGGGTAATTGTTGCCAGATCAGACATAGCTTTTGTAATGCAATGTTATTTAAACGGTGTAGGAAATCTCAATTCTTGCATTTGTTTCCACGATGTTTCAAACTTCATTCCTGTATGAGTTTCCACAGTGCTTCATTTCCAAATTTTTAATACTTGGACTAAATTTACATATACATGAAATCTTATTTGCTTGATTCTTGTCAGTCTGAGATATGGCTTTGCTATTTTCCAAAAAAGAAATAATATGCGAGAAGTCTGATCTGCTAGACTATTTGTTGTTTGTTTTGTTTTGATTACCAAACTAATTCCTTGTTTTTCATTCCTCTCAAACAATTTCTCTGTGCACCATGCTGATCCTGTGCATTTCATCCGCAAGGTGTCTATTTGAGTACCTATTTGACTTTCTGCCCACTTAGCAAGTGATGTACCAAATTTGCTGTAACTTGCAATAATATACCAATCTGGGGAAAAATTATGAATGTGACACAATCATTCATTTGTAATCTGTATTATTAAATATAATCTAATTGATTCTTGAACTTTCTTGCTCATCCAGTGTTTACTACTGAAGGAGTTATTTGGTCACTTGTTTTCATTAGATATATTGACATTCAGGTTATTGAACATGCAATTCTACTCATGCATTTCAAATTAAAATATATGTGAGAAGTTATCCGAGTTTATTAAACTCATCAGTTATCTTAAATACATTTCTCTGATCCAACAACTGTGCTGAATTGGCTTGGTATTACTGAACTTTCCTATAGGTATAATGGAGTGGAAGGTCTCCATATAAAAGTGACTGAATTTGTGAGGGACAAAGATTGTCTTGTTTGCGGTCCTGGCATTCTTATCGAGCTTGACACTTCAGTTACTTTACAAAAGGTTATTTTCAGTTCTTATGACCTTTATACGTGGATGACAACTGGAAATTGAAAATTTTGATGTTGATTGTCAGACATAATTGCTTTTCATCCTTGGTTTGTTGATATGACTATTCTCTTATTGTTTTTTACTTTCCCTTCTCTACCTCTTACATTCTTAATCTTTCACATTACGGAACAGTTCGGTATGGTTTTCTCGCTAGATACCATGTTGATTTGGGATATTGAGTTTCACTTGTTGTACTGAACCTAAAAAAGTTAACGTGTGCTGACATGAAAATATTCAACTTATATCGATATCTTTCAACTTTTTTGTCTTCCGAAGTCTATAATCTGATACAGTTTTTCTGATCAACCACAGTTCATTGATCTGCTCGAAGAGCATCCTAGGCTCCTCCTATCAAAAGCCAGTGTTACACACAGAGGAAAGAATCTGTACATGCAGGCCCCCCCAGTTCTGGAGGAGATGACCAGATTGAACCTAAGTTTACCACTTTTCGAACTTATGGGTAAAGCCACTAAGGACATTGTGCATGTGACAGGTATTGAAAACAAAGATGATAAGAAAACCTCCTGTCTCAGAAAATTACGAGTTGTTTTCAAGGGAATTGATGGAATTATGGATATGGATATGGCTGGTGGAGCATAAATTTTACGTGCAGAAACCAAACCATTCAACTAAAATTAGACCATGTACTCTTAGCTTGCCAAGTATTATTATTTTATTTTACCTGTAACAATTTTTCTTGAGGAAAGAGCTTAGGTTCCGACTTTATCACAGGTATGGTGTTGGTGTTGGTGTTATTAACAGGAAAAAAAAGGATTAAGCTTCATTATGCATTTGAGAATAGGTTTTTGTATAGTAACACTTATCTCACTCGGTACCACTATAAGAAGATACTCTTTCTATTTTATCACATCTATTGATTGCGGTTGTGTAGTTTCACACAACTGTGAGATTACTTGATTCTTTCATTTCATCGGAGGAGTGGGAGAAAAGATTGGGTTAAATTCGTTTTGATTGGATTTGGACACGAGTATTCGGATCCAATCAGACTTAGATTTGGCAAAATTCGAGTACGAGTACATTAAATTAGATTTTGTCTGTTAGTTTTAAGTTGGATTAAACTAGTTCGGAATAGACACAAACCATTAGGCAAAGCCTATGTCATATTCCAATTTGCGTAACGCTTGTTCTTATCAAGTCAGCTCATGTTCGAGGCTCTTTATACCAGAAAGTAAAAGGAGATGGCAAATTCTTCGGATCATGTTGGAAATAGCTATCAAACAGCCAACAAATCTCAACATATCTTCAATGTGAGATAGGTGTTGAATAGCAGAGAAAGGCTATCCATATACAGTTGCAGGGCTTGTGCTAGCAAGTAGTTAACAAGCATCCCACCCCAAGAGATTGGGACGCTTCATTAGTTTCAAGAGTAAAGGTAACTCCATAATTAATACAGATGAGACCCTGTCAAAGCTATAAATTAAAAGATCAGTATCTGAAAGCAACACCTTATGGTGTGCTCATGATGATCTTAGCCATAACTCCATGCATAAAGATGGGTCCATTGGCCAGCAGGCAAAGCGTGTGGACCATCTGACATCCATGAGTCAGCAATTGCTTTCCAAAATCAGTAAAAAGTGCTTTCACGTATCAAAGTTTTCCACACCAAGTTAAATAATAAGTCAGTTTGAGCAAATTCTCAATTACCTGTCCAAGTAGGTGATTAATATGAAAAACAATTGAAGGGTTGAAAATCCGTGAAAGGTACTGCAATTCACAAGCAAATGGTTAGTTATAAGCAGAGATAGTAAAACCTGTAATCAAACTTTAGTTCAAATTTATTACTTAATTTTGAAACATCAATTCATTAAGTAATTTATTCGAAAGCACAGTTTATTTAATATGTATCTAAAAGATGACAATTAAAGAGTTTACTGACATGAAAACATAGAAAAAAAGGGCATCTTATTGATATGTAAGCAAGCATCTTTCTGATGAAGCCGTGGATGTAATTTCAGAACTGCAGTAAATAGCATACATGACCCTCCAAACATTCTTTGAGCTAGAACAAAAGCTCACCTATTTTAACTTCTACATGATACAAGGTCCCACTGAAATATCCAATAAAGACGAGCCCTTTGGAACTGGGTTTGACTAGCTTGCAGCTTATTTCCGATAAGTTTACTACTACAGAACCAAGAGACAAGATATCAGATAAGGAGGTCAGGATTCAGATAGATTCCTCATCCACATACATGCCGATCCAATGGATTCTAGACTATGAAGTTTGAACCATAACCTATAGAGAACGTTATATGTCTACACATACATACATACATTTGTCTTTGTAGGGGGGAGAGTGAGACACCTCACGCACAATTACAACCAAGCATATGTGTTGGAGATATTGAGGCTATCTTGGATGGATATGTGGGTATGTGAGATGTTGCTGCTCTGCCTCTCCTCTGTTTCCCTCATCTTATTTCCCCAACTGGATAATATCATCAACACATCACTTCATGATTCTTGTGGGACTTGGCCAGATTGGCCAACTGCCCATATAGACCCCACAAACCCACATGCACTCTATTCTACTTAACCCATCTCTTGCATTTTCCCTCTATTTATAACCTCTTCATCTCCGCATCAATGAAGGAAAAGAAAACGAGAGGAACTTCATTTAAAGATTGGAAATTTAAGATCTCTTTGTTCCTGTGCCTAACACACGCCAACTTTTGAGCATAAAAAGAGAGATTGGTGTGCTTGTAGTTGGTGCTGTACTGCTCTGGAAGTAAGTATGGAGTTAGAAGATGATTTGTTCTTTGCTGACTTAAGCAAGCAGATTTCTCTTCTAATCATGGACGATGATGAGGACAAAGTTGAAATTTGCCCTTCAGTTTCTTTCCAGGTTCGTTATATTTCTGCACTTCTCTATACTCTTCTGCAACTCTTTTGTACTAGCTCAACTATCACCTACTAGCTGCGACTGAACTAGGTTTACTGCAACTTTGCAGACATTCCCAGGAGGAAACTATCCAATTGCGCCATCTCCAGTTATATACCAGCAGAATTGCAAAAGAGAAAGCAAAGGAACAGGAGTTTTTATCCCCCAGTCGTCTCAACCAAGAAGAAAGAACAGACAAGGAAGATATGGCTCGTGTAACTCCAAATCAGCCTCCCACAGACAGCAAGATAACAACGCTAGAACGATTTCTCAAGTATCTTACTACAACAATTCTTTTAACTCCAAGAAAGGCTAAATCTATACATATACCACAATTGTCAGGCATATATATCCAATAATTTCCTACTAATTTGATTGCCAGCAGCAACTTACATGGTGAGACGCAAGGAATATGTAGTTTAATTACTTGTGATCTTTATTTCTGAAACATGTACATGGAAAAAGCCATCAATTCTGCTTCTTAACTGTTAGGTTCTTGCTAAGGTTCACCAAAATGGTTGTACCTTACCTCTCAATAGTGGAAATGTATGGTTGGGTTCTTGCAAAGTTTCACCAAAATGGTTGTACCTTACCTCTCAATAGTGGAAATATATGGTTGTTATTAAGCATTGTAAAATGTTCTTCTGCTAATGAATGTGGTTGGTTATTCATTCCATTCCAAAGGAGTCACTTTCTTTCTGTTCCAGGATTCACACCAAACCTTAAAAACAGCTAATTACTTCCAACTTGTAAAAGCATTTGCTTCAAGGAAACAACTACTTGCAGTCAGGGTCCATTTTAAGAACCAAAAAAAGAGTTCAAAGCTGTCAAGAATCTGATGTCTTAACAGGTAGAATTTGGACTTGTGACTCTTGTACCAGTAAGGATTGGAAGGAACTAGGGATATGCCAGTTCAGAACAAGGTCAAATTTCCTTCTTTTCCATAGTATAATTGAAGAAGCAGCCGTGTAAATTCACACAGAAGCTGAATTTAAGCTTTTTTTCAGGTGCAGATAGACATTTTTAAGCTTTCATCAAGAAGAATAAACTCACAGTCTTCAACTATACCGAATAAAACCATAATCATTCAAGTCCTTAAATCCTTTAAACGACAGACCCTAATAATAAGGTCCAAGAACAAAGTAGAAAGGATTGAGCATGGAATAATTTTTGTCGATCGAATATCATACAACCAAAAAAAAAAAAAACATCCCCTGAACTGAATTATCAGCATATCGAAATAATTAATGGATGATGTGATGTGGGCTCACAAGACTCAATATCTTAAGCACCCGCCCACTTGCGCAAGAGATTGTTTCAAAAAGAGAAGACTTTATAGATTAAGTGCATGTGCAACAGCTCAGGCTGAAGATTCATGAAAATGATGCAACGCACAATCAAAGAGATAAAAAGAAAGATTAATGCTTCCAATCCAACCTCTGCGTGTCCAATCAACTGATGGGGAAGCAACTGAAACCACCGGCCATTCCCAAGTTAGACGGTGTTAGAATGTTATCGCTTTTTCGTTTGTTGAGATATGTTGGTCTTGACAAGAGATTTTGTGGGGGCTTTGTGTGGGTATCTACATGACTACTTTCTTGATTCTTTAAGCCATAAGATTCAACACCATTATCATCAATTTTGTGGAAATTTGGAGGAAAAATACAAAAAGTTAAAGAGCTATTGTTTTTAACCTTTTTATGATCTTTACATCGTATGTCGAGATGGCAAAGGGCTCGGGAATGTGTTCGAGTCCGAGTTCTACCCAAAATGATTTGGCCCGAGGCTTTAGGCCTAAACTTAAGCTCGTCGGGTTTGGATGGCTTGAAACTCGATTGGTTTCAAACGGCTTAAAAATAATATTATTTTGATTTAAAATTTTTTAAATTTATAAATTATAAGGACATTAGTTTAGAGATGGGTTACACAATTCAATTTGATTTTCGTGTCAACCCCTCCAAACTCGAATTCGATCCGAAACTTAGTTAACTCGTATTTGATCCGTAAGCCTAAGACGGAAGTATAAGTTACTGTGTCCAGTGATAGTCCAATTGCTTGAAGCCCATTGGAGGACAATTTTGTTGAATTGGGCCTAAATGGTCCAAAATCGAAAGGACAGAGTGAGAAGAAGCCTAAAAGAGTTTGAAGTTTTATTGTTGTTGAGTACAAGCCAGAATCTAAATGTGAACCAAGCCACAATCTAAATGTGGGCCGAATCGTAATAAAGGACCGGACCCAACACGATCCGGCCCATTATCCGTATGTAATCTAAATTGAATCTGCAGTTTGCACTATGAAGTCTGTTACTCACAGACAGCGACAAGAAGCAAGAAGCTGGTTAATTATGGCCTCCCAATTGCTTAAGCGAGCTCATCCCTCAGCTCTCAGGTCGATAGTTGACGGTCTTCGGTCTTATGCGAAGATCGCTGTTGGAGCTGACGTGGTCTCGGCCGCACCTGGTGTTTCACTCCAGAAAGCTCGGAGCTGGGACGAAGGCGTCTCCTCCAGTTTCTCGACCACGCCGCTCAAAGACATCTTCAAGGTTTCCCCACATAAAAAATTCATATAATTAAGTGATTTGTAGTTTTTCCTTTTTTCTATTATTTTTGGTTTATCTTTGTTTAATCTGATGATTGCAGGCCAAAAAAGTTGTGATCTTTGGGCTTCCCGTAAGTTACCCACTTCCCATTTCCTTCTCAATTTCTATTTTTATGCGTTATAAATCTAATTATCATGTCTTCTGAATTGCTTATTAAACTAAGAAATGAGGCGTGATAAGTGATTATTCACTACAGCTGCTTTCTTCGACTTTCCCAGCAACTTGGAATTGAATAAAAGGATAAACTAAAATTTAGGTGATGCTCGGGAATATAATAATGTAATGGAATAGGATTTTGGATGTGGGGTTTATGGGGTAAGGTAAACTTTTATGTTTTGTCTATCATCACACTGTAACTAGATTCTCTGGGGAATGTTTTCCAAGATAAGCATCTATAATTTGAGAAGCAATGTCATTATCATTTGAGAGGATATTTTAATCATATAACTCCATGATTTGAGAACTTTCTTATTAGTTCGTGCAACCTTACTGGTCTCCAGTTGCCCTTGTCATCTGGATTATTTCGTGCTGGTGTGCATAATCACTGTTTTTTAACTAAAAACCATGTCAATTGATCTTGGCAAGACTTTGAAGGGAAACATATCTAGAGCGTCTATACAGTTTACTTTAATTGGATTTCGCAACTTCCATTTGAGGAGTTTTTGCGGTGAAATTGAGTAAACTCTTGCACTCAGCAACTCTAAAAATATAGAATTAAGCTTCTAGTTGCACCTTTATTGAACTTTATCATGAGCCTAAAAGTAAATAATCTGCAGGTGAAGCAGTTTTTCAAGCTCATGGACCAAAAAATGAAAGCCCCTTTATTCTAACATCGCAAATTAGGATTATATTTGCAAAACTTCAAAACAGTACAAGCATTGTTGTGTTCATCCTTGGATCATAGTCATCACATGACTGGTTTTGGAAACAGGGTGCCTTATCCTTATTATTGATATAACTACTTCTAAGCGCAATGTTACTGTTGACCATTTGCTTCATCGATTTGTATGAACTCCATAGTATTCGTTTTTTTTAATCTAAGATTATGGAAGCAATGTTATGAAAATTGTCAGAACAAAAACTTCAAAACAGTACAAGCATCAGTTTGTTCATCCTTGGATCATAGTCATCATATGACGGGTTTTGGAAACAGGGCACCTTATCCTTATTATTGATATAACTACTTCGAAGCGCGATGTTACTGTTGACCAGTTGCCTCAGTGATTTGAATGAACTCCGTGGTATTTGTTTTTTTGAATCGAAAGATTATGGAAGCAATGTTATGAAAATTGTAAGACCAAATAGTCGAGAAGACATTCCTTGAAAGTCTAATGCATGGGAATTTGTTCATTTTCTTTATTTGATGTTGTTGTTAGATAAATGGTTATCTAAATTTTGAATTCACAATTTTCAGGGTGCATATACTGGAGTTTGTTCCAACCAGCATGTTCCTAGTTACAAGAATAACATTGATAAGTTCAAAGCCAAAGGGATTGATTCTATTATTTGTGTGGCCGTTAACGATCCATATGTGCTGAATGGTTGGGCAGAGAAACTTCAAGCTACAGATGCTGTAAGTACTTCGACTCCAGTACTTGGTCTTAATACAACATATCTGGATGTGGTCTTAGGTTGTCTGCATAAAAGACACATTATTATACTTAAAAACAGGTACCTTCAAAGTAGCATAGCATTTGTGCTGTTAGACTTAAGGCAATAATATTTGTTTTGTTTTGGAACTTTTCCTACTACAGATTGAGTTTTACGGGGATTTTAATGGGAGCTTTCACAAGAGCTTGGAGTTGGATAAAGATCTCTCTGTTGCTTTGCTTGGACCTCGCTCTCATAGGTATATTATACGCATTCCTATGTGTTTATTCTAAAGAATCTGAATGTTGCGCAACTTTTACTGGACTACAAAGAGAAATCAAATATTTTCTCACCTCCCTGTCAATTGAAGGGGCTTGAACTTGAAAGAAGTTCGAAACTTAGCTTCTTCTTCGTCTTCTTCTTTCCCGCATAAATGCCAAACCAGAAATTGTCCGCCCGCTTCCTATCTCCACAATGCTCGACATTTACTGTTAACTAATATTGATCGCGTGATCTAGACATTCATTATTTATAAGCATTCTCTAAATCACTTTACTTGCTTTCTTATAGATGGTCAGCGTACGTGGAAGATGGCAATGTTAAGGTTCTGAATGTGGAGGAAGCCCCGTCCGAATTCAAAGTTTCTGGTGCAGAAGTTATTCTGGGACAGATCTAAGATGGCTTCATTCACAACTAAAATCCATAACAGGTTCTTCATGGCTACTGTTTGTTCCTAGTTGAACCTGAACAACGTAGGACAATCTTCATGAAAGGGAATAAGTTTGTTTTTACTTTTGACCTGTTTGTGCATAACCTGAAACAACATGTCATAAGCATACTATTGATCAAATGTATACTTTGTTATTCAACACCCTCAAGTATGGCAATGATTTGGACTAGGCCCGGGCCTATTTTTTACTCCTTGCAAATGAGGCCAAGACCAAAAGAATTCCTTTCAAACTAGTTCGGATTGGTCTTCTAAGTTTAGACCTAATCCAAAATTTAGTCTAATTAAACGCAAAATTTGGAAAGGTCTATAGTAAGCAGCATTATTCTTAACGAAGGCTAACTGTTCTTTTCACCGGATTAAAAAAAGAGTAAATAAATGAGTATACTAATATTTATCTACAATATTCATTAAATAACTTTAGTTAAATAATTGACTTTAATGAATAATGGAAATAATATTTAAATAATTTAAAATTCATTTGAAATAGATCATAAAGAATAATTCAACTAAAATGAAGATACACACAAATACATAGCTTGAATGATTACTAATTTACGCAATTCAAACCCAGCCTACTTTTCTTTCTAACACAAGTTTGACTCGCGAGTTAAAAAACATAATGTATTCAAATTGAGTCAAACAAGTTATCATTATTAAACTTGGAGTCCAGGTGCCAATGAAGAGGGCAGCTCAATCTCATGAGATTGCAGTTACCTTCAAATGAGTGTTCTTTCTTACTTCACCGAACAATGGTACTGTTTCAATGTCGAGCTCTTATGGTTGAGATGGTCAAATGTTGTGTTTATTCTGTCAGCTTCGACCCGGGATGAATCTGTGATAGGGCGGCGACCTAATAAATCGAAGTCCAAATACATGTCTATTTTCCTTTTATTCTCTTGTTATTAAAGTTCAATCTGAACTTATCTAAATTTAACTCAACCAAGCCTAAACTCAATAAGTTAAATTCAGTTCAAATCTAAATCAAACTTAGTATTTCCATCTCCAGAGTTAGCTCGGCAGCTTAAATTAAAACTATGAAACAAGTAGCTAGTAGATTAAAATTGAAATTGGCCCAATTCACAAAATTAGAAGCCTTTGCCCAATTCGCTTATGATCTCGATAAAACTACTCAGAAACAATTGACACTAGGTCAACAATTATGCAAGTTGCTCAACCTAAGGAAGATTGAGTTTGAGTTGTAATATGTTTTTGATCGACCTATGATTTAGTTCCGAGTCACATTGCAATTCCTAATCATTACCAACTAAAATGAAAAGGCCAAACAAGTTGTAATGAGCGTTTTCTATGGCATTGGCATCCCAACGCAATCCTCTTAAAAAGTTTATATTGCGTCTTTTGTACAGACAACGAAGAGTGAATGATGGCGGTAAAATAAGTAACTATATAATCCGTAATACGCATAAATAAGGGGCGCAGGACGGAAACCAACAGGCATCTTGGTTTTCTCAATCACGTCACTTGCATCACATACCATTAACTTGGATGATAAAGGGTATAGAAATAATCAGTAAGAATCAAATTCTTCACGATGACCGGGCTTCCTGTAATAAGAGTGAAGAAGAAAACTGAGTTAGCATTTCCCGTCACAGCCTAAAAAGGTGGTGTATAACAGCAACAAGTTTAAACAAGCCATTACATGGGAAGCATCCACCTGCACTTAGACATGCGGGGATGCACCTGAGCTTGTAACATCGTGTGTTTGAACAAGAAGGTTCTCTTGCACTGCCTTGCCCTTCTGGAAGAAGTTTGAAATTCCTGCAGTAGCATTAGAGACTGGACTAGAAGACCCATTTCTCTTAGAGCTAAGATCCAGGCGTTCAATCATTCGTGCAACACCTGCACTCATCTCTTTCTGAACTCCTCTGCTCAGCTCCTTAACTGAATTGTTACGTGCAAGCAGCTTCTCCTTAATATCTCGAGTACTTTTAGAGATTGTTTCCTTGTACCTATTGCATGACGTTTTTATTTTATTTTTTAACTTTCAGCTACAGTATATAGGAAACCGTAAACCTAAGTTGAGAGTCTTAAGGTGAAAAATGTTGAACCGTGTACCTGGCTGAAGCTACAGACCATCTAGATTTAAGAGATTCAGAGAGGGACGGACAGTCAGACACGGGGGGACTATGGTTTGATGATTGTGTGAACGGAGCACTGAAAATGAACCATCAAGAAATAGGACAGTGAGTTCTCTAAGTAGAGTGATTGAAGCAACCAACATTATATGATAGGTACATAATATAAGTAGCTTCGTCATCGCAAGTATCATTATCCGCTTTCTTCTTCTTTTAGTTATTTCAAGAACTTGCAAACCATCTTTGCTTTCTTCTTCTTTTAGTTACTTCAAGAACTTGCAAACCATCTTTTACTACATAAAGTCAATTTAATGTTTCAGCAAACAAAATATGTCACATGAAGAAACAGGGTTATGAAACCATACCTAGGTGTAATAGGGATATCTCTATCCATAAAGTGGGCAGAGACTGTTTCCCCATATGAAAATGGAAGGCTAGGAGCTGAAGCTTTATTAGGAGTTGGTGAATTACCACCTGATGATCCCGAACTTAGACTTAGTCCATCTCCTGAGGTAAATACATAGTACTCGGGAGGACTAAGTACAAAGGATCTTTGTCTCTCCCTTCTAAACGAAGCTCTACTTGCAGCAGCAGCTTGATGCAAGGCAAAACGTTCATCAACATCAGAGTCATCTGAATAAGAATCCTGAGAGTTTCCAAGTCACCCAGGAGAAATAAGCATACAAGCAGCAAGATAATGTTGTAGTTAGAGTTTCAAAATCAAGAAAACAAGCACCTGTTCCTCATCATGATCCTCATGGAAATGAGAAACGTTTGTTGCCACAGCAGCTCTAATCGTGTTCTTTGTCCTTAAATGTCTCTCAGTTTCAATAGCATCGAGCAGCTCTTGGCTACAAAAGCAAAATTATCAAACAACAGAAATTAAAAAAGAAACACCATGTTGGACTTGCAGGATTAATGGGAAAGTCAGGTTCTTCCATATCGTCTGTGGTTGTCAAAGATAAAATTTTTGGGCAGTAATTTATTTACCTGGCAGGGACTTTCAGAGATATTAACTGCCAACAAATTGGGCACTCCTTGCTTCTTTGGCACCTACAAATGTATGAATCACTAGCTCAACCTTAATTCTTACGCTAAACTGGTGCAGGGAGGTGGAAAATGTTGATTCTCAATCTGTAAACCGAAGTCCTATAAACTTACCATTCCAGGATGCACTGAAGATGATATTCATGTTTGCAGTTGGTTATCTGAAAAAAGAAAACAAAATCCTGATCGGGATTCTCAATTCATAACAACTTCAAAGTAACAATCCCATACTTTTTTGTGTATTTAAGACTACCTGTACCATATGTTTTGATAATATGATCTTTTTCGATTATCACCTTCTAATTTTAGTAGAGAAATTACTTTTTAACTCAATTATAAACTTAAATTTAGTGTCAATTGAGTGAAGAGATCACACTCTCCAGTAATGGTTGAAGAGAACATATCCAAAAGAAAGGGAAAAGGCAAGAAAATGAACGAACAAGGCTTCAACAAACACAGAAACACAGCAGATCACCATCAAAATTCCCCGAAATGAAAGGATTCAGATAGCACCAATGCAACAAAAAAAGCCTCACTACAATTTTTTAAAAAAAGTGTAGTGATACAGTGACAGGGTCTTGAGAAGAGAGATAAAGAAAGTGAAGAAGTGATACAGTGGCAGGGTCTTCAGAAGTGAAAGGCTCCAGACAGATACTGCAAGCGTCCTCGAGATCCTCGTCAACAAAACCTCCCGCCGGCGAAACAACAAATGAAAGCATTCGCTTCTCCGTCACTGAGGAAGAAGAAGATGGAAAGGAACCGAAACCTTCCATAGTCGCGGAGTCAATGAATGAAAAAGGAAAACTGAAGAGAAAGAAAGAGAGAGAGAGACTAAAAAGGAGCTTCCAGAGAGAGGAAGAGGAGTGTTTGATGGCAGGAAAGTTGAACGGAAAAACAAAAAACGGAGAGAAAGAGGAGGGAAAAGGCCGATTCAGACGGTGATTCTGATGAAAAATCTCTTTAAAATGTTAGTTGGATTGTTTGATTCAAACTTATATAATAAACAAGAATCTCACCTTAGATTTTGTTCTGTTAATTAAGTCATCACTATATCCTCGTGTCCAAGCCCCTTTATTTGTACCATATTGCAAGAAGTTATTGTTAAAAGAACAAAAAGGAGGCCCTTTTGGACAAAATACATAAAAAAGCAAGGGCTCGTTACAAAATTCAAAAACTAAAGTTCAATGCTTTGGGTTTACTTGTTTGTTCCACTCTTTGTCCAAGTCACACGGCAAGAACTAGACTAAAAGCAACAAATTATCATATTAAAATCCAAAAGAAGTACGGTTAAATTATTTGGTTCGATAATGTAAATGAAAACGTGGATGCTTCGCTTTTATTTTTTTGTTTTCTGTTTTGGTGAAAGGGAAACTATTGGAGTAGGTTACAAAATAGATATAGAGAAATTGGTCCTCGACATATCCTGAAAAATGATACGTTGACATCCTAGAGGTGCAATAGTAAAATAGCTTACAACAATATCAAAATGTACCGCCTGGCGCGGCAAGCCAGTCAGTACATCTGTTGCTCTCTCGGTAAACATGCCGATGAACAACAGACCAGTTACGGGAAAACAGTTCGTGAATACCCGCTACAATAGGGTTGGTCGCATGTGTGCGGTGAGACGAGGAAGAGAGGAGCTGGTGCACCGCAAGCGAATCCACTTCCA
>JANVCL010000214.1:45613166-45629670 GCA_026546855.1 Erythroxylum incrassatum | reverse complement strand
TTTATGTCCAAGTGCATCTCATTCAATGAGAGGAACTTCAGAATTGAGCTACTTTGAAATGAATTGGTCCATTATGAACTATAGTATTAAGATAATTGACTAAAGTATTTTTAGTTATATAAACCAACAATTCAAACAGTGATGTGATGGTTGTAGAAGATGGCCTATCATCTTGTCACATCGACTTGGAGGATATGCTAAATTTATTGCTATTTGCATACGAACCATGTGATGCTTCATAACTCATTTCTTGTTCTCCCTCCTGACTAATCAAAAAAGGATGTCAAGATAAATAACTCGATTATATTACAACTCCATCTTGAATTATGGAGTTTTTCAAGACAACAGTAACACCAGATCGGATATAGAAGCCGTCAGATGATCTATCAGCTTCTTGTATGCCCTGCAAATCAGATATTATGGGGCATGTTAAACTGCATAACAAGTTAAGAAAGTGACCTGAACATTTCTTATATCTCATATCGCATGAGCAAAAGGCAAGGTATGTGAAATATAGTGATTATTGTGTATTTTTAAAAGTTTCTTTTTGTATTATAAAAATATTTTAAAATCATATCAAGATTTGAACTCTGGTAGAAGAAAATATCCTTTAACTCTTGTCGGAAGATGAAAAGCAGAACATAAATCGTTCTGAGCAGTAATCAAGTGAGGACAGAATATTATTTACTTTTTACAACTTGCAGTCTGCAGATCATACCTCCGAGTTAGTAATAACGACGTTCTTCCCGATTCTTGCATTCTTGTCAACAATGCAGTCTCTGTGCAACGTAAGTGGGCATGAGGTTAACAAGTAAGCAATGAAGAACAGGACTTGAGAGGAATACTAAACAAGGGCAGGAGTTGAAAGCATGTTACGTACTTGATTCTCGTGTTTTCTCCTATTCCAACAGGCACTTTCCCTTCAGCTAGAAGTGAAGCCACTTCAGCTTCTGTTTCATAGTAGTCAGCACCAAGTATCACGGTGTCCTGTATTTAGTTGTGTCATAAGGGTGTATACATCAGTTTAGAATCATTAGAAGCCATGAATCATACAACTAGATTTTTCATTCATATGTTGATTTGTCAATTATAAAAACAAGCTTAATGATGTAGTGATCAAGGGAACCTTTAATTCCACGTTTGAGTTGATTCGGGATCTGATACCGACAATGCTATGTTCAATGAAGCAATTGTTTATGAAACTTCCATGAGATATGATGGAATCAACAATCTGCACGGGAGTGAATTCAGAAGCAGAAAACAGATGGTAAAGCAGTCTGAGTGGAAAATGATTTTGTAGAAACATAAACACTGCTTGTATGTTGTCCAAATACAGAGAACCCAGAAGAAGTAGAACACTTAATTTACCTTGCTGTTGTCAATCTTCGAAGGAGGTAAGTTTCTTCTTGATGTATACATAGGCTTTTCAGCATCATAGAAGCTAAATTTTGGTGGCTGAAAGAAAGATACATAAGATCACTCACTCATCTAACCCGTAGTTCCAAAAATTACCACAGTTTACCATAGCAGAATTATTGAAAAGCAAATCTTTTCTTGTTACTTACGTGCTCAGTCAGGGCCAGGTTTGCCTCAAAGAAGGATCTGATGGTTCCTATGTCTTCCCAGTAATCATTAAAGAGATAAGCCTGCTCATGCAATATATCATAAATACCAGGTTAACATTTTGTTTTGCATCTCTATTCATGAGATAGCAAGGCATAGCAGTAAGAACACACGCATACCTTAAGATTGAACTCTTTTGCTGAGGCTGGGATTATCTCTGATCCAAAGTCATTTGCAGTTGGGAAACGCCATCTGAAACAGCAACATTTTACTTCCTATACTGCTCCTCTAGTCATGATTGTGATAGTTTCTTTTCTGTTAATTTTGAGTACCTTAAGAGATTCAGGAGTATCTCCTTCTTGAAGACATACACTCCCATTGAAGCTATATATGGTTTCTTGACAGCTTGCTCCTTTGAAAGTCCCAACACTGTGGTATCGACTTGCTAAAGCATATGGTGAAGTTAGCAGCTGGACTTTAGAATTTCTAGTCTATTCACAGATTCAAGGAACTAGGAAACCAACCATTGCCTTCAGGTCTTCCCCTTTAGGCTTTTCACTGAATGAAATTATCTTTCCCTTGCTGTCAATCTTCATAAGACCAAAGGCTGAGGCTCGGCTATCATAGAACCAGAGGAAAGTCTTTAATTCTCGAAATCTTAATCATATTATATTCTGTGAATTGAGAGATAAAACAATGTGATGCAATGGATTGTAATTCAATCCTTGTTCATCTGTTAATTCACTTCTCTTCAGGGAAGAGCAGTTTGGTAGTTTGCAAGGCTTATAATCTCAAGGTCAGGTCGGAACAAGGATATAGAATCCTTTTTTCCTTTTCACCCTCATATCGGCGTGTAGGAGGGATCAAAATCAATATTTTCGTTTTTGTAATTTTCTCAAGTGCATTGATCTCTAGTAGCATCAATAATAACAGCCCATAGAACAAGGGTATCAGAGTTGAGATCACTTTTGAGAGATTGAAACTTTGAAATGCAACTCTTAAGAGATTTTTAGCCTACCTGTCATCCATTGGGATACAAGAAATAGAGATATCTGCACCACTCTGCCTATGGTTCTGGAAATCAACAGATGAATCTTAATGTTTGGCAAATTAGACAACTGAGTTTACTATTGGAATGAACTATCTCGTATCTGTGCTCTCTCTATATTACCTGCACTAAGTCCATATAATCCATTCTATACAGGTGGTCTCCGGACAGAATCAGAACATCGTCAATGTTTTTACTCCTTGCATCCTATGGAATAGAAGTAGTGTTAAAGTTTATGTTTAACATCTTGATAACTTAAACATCACTCCATAGATAGAATCATGGAAGAACAGATTTGTATTGAAATTGGACAAGCACCTCAAAAAGCCAATGAAACTGTCTCACAGCGTCAGCAGTGCCCAGAAACCATCTTTGACCTGCCTCTCCAGGAGTCTGAGTAGCTGCTAGAACCTGTTTAACATGCTTTGAGAGATCATACACACCAGACTAGAAGTTTTATCTGATGAAGTCTACATACGTACCTCAACATTAACATGCTTTGAGAGATCATACACACCAGACTAGAAGTTTTATCTGATGAAGTCTACTTACGTACCTCAACATAACCATCACCAAAACTAACTCCTTGGCCGTAGTTGTAAGCTCGAGCAAGATGCCTATTGAGTGATTGTGAGTTGAATTGAGTAAGAATGTAGACTTTGTTAATCCCACTATTAATGCAGTTGCTCATTGGCACATCAATCAGCCTGTATCCACCTCCAATAGAGACCTGAACGTTAAGTATCAACAACGATCGGAACTCAAAAGTAGAGTTGGCAAAAGGGTCTCGTCGATTCAAAATTACACAGTTAATTTGGATGTTGAGTTGACAAAAGAGTTTTATCGATTCAAAATAACAATTAATTTTCATTTGATCAAAATTTATGTTTCAATTAAAGAATTTTTAAATTTCTTACTCAAATTTATTCAAAAGTCAAATTTTGACATAAACCTCAATTAAAGATTAGATTTTTCTGAATTTTAAATTGAAACTTGATCGAATTCAAATTTATCCAATCCAATCCGCCCGACCTCCATTATCATACTTAAGTACATGTTTCCAAATTGTATTGTCATCCTAAAACTGAAGAAGAGGCTCCACAGAGTTCGTAACCAGAAACAAGTGTCCATATACACCATTAAAAAGAACTTCAGAGATCACAGAAAGAGCGAATGTGAGAAGGAAATGACTCACAGCGGGCTTGGCACGGCGCTTGGTGAGAGGAAAGAGACGAGTGCCAGCTCCTCCTCCGAGAATCACAGCCACAACAGTACGTGAATCCTTCCTTTCCGTCTCCAGGTTCTTTATCCTCAATATGATTAAAATTTTGAATAAAAAAAACCATTAAATTTACTCTTACAAGACACTGTCATTAAAGCAAACATTTAAAGAACATGGGTTTTACTCCTTAATTGTGTCGGACTGTGTTCTGTAGAAGAAACATGGAGGTTAATTAGCTAACCTTAGACTCGCCTGCAACTACATTAGCAGTCAGAGACATGCACACATGTAGTCTAGGAACGTTACTAGTCCCTTTACCACAATATTGCACTTGTGGGAGCTTAAGCTTATGTCCCATTAGCTCTCCATTGGAAAACTTCTCAAGTTTTAAATTCTTGCCCGACAATCCTGCAACCCCACGAAACTGGCAGGCGGCTGAGAAGGTGAGCCGACCATCGGCAGAGACTGCCATTTTCTCGGAGAAATTTGGAATAAAGAACGATCTAGTGAAGAGGTTTAATTATATGAATAGAGCTTCTGGAGTCAGGAACTGGAGCCCAAGCTTCCATGAACACGAGTGCGTGCAACTGGAAGAGTGATGCCGCGTTATCCGGAATTGATTGCATCCACCAATTTTTTGTGCTTGTATTTGGAAACAAATGTCTTAATATCTTAGAAGCCAGTGTTAGATATTTTGAGTTTGAAGTCAACAGCCATGTTTTTTTAAATGGAAGAAAATAAATTTAATTAAAGATTTAATAAAATAGAAAGAATTAGAAAATGGTTAAAAAATTGTCATTTTTTATTAAAAAGATACAATTAAATAAAATTTAATTGATCTGTAATAATTAATTAATTAAATGATCAATTTTTAATAAAAAAGTATTTAATTAAATTAAGTTAGAAAATTAAAAACTAAATTAGAAAGTTGGTCAGTTCAAATTTGAGTATTTTTAAAATATTAATCAACTTGACCTAAAATAAAAAAATCAAACTAAAATTTGATTAAATGTTAAATAATTGTGTTTAAAAATTTTTCCGATCTATTATTAAATGTATTTTTATGCATATTTGATCAAATTTGAAGTTATTTAAAAATTTAATATCGACAAAAAAATGTAGCGTGAATCGATTTAATTTAGTTTGATTCGAAATTAGAATTTGAGTAATTCAAAATTTAAATTGAACTAATTAAAGAGTGTGGTTGAGTGGTAAGGGACTCATTCACTCTTAACTAAAAGTCAAAGATCAAGATTTGATCCTTAACTTTAAATATGAAGCAACTTTAAATCCATAGATGAACTTTTACACCATGTGAGGTGCCCTTAGAAACGTACCAGATCCGAACCAGCCCACTTTCATACCTAATCATCAATCTACACAAGGATTAGATGGATTTGATTCTCCTTTATACGCCGTCGTTTGCGGAACTCAGAACCCATAAAAGTCGCGTTCGTATGTCGTGTCTCTGAAGTTGTTAGAAAAACAGAAGAAATCAGGTAAACGGTGTCGTGGAAGACGTGGCGAATGCTTCAGAATAAAGGAATGCAGATAGCGAGCCAACTCACAGAGAAAGCAACAAGCTTTCTAAACTTTCTACTCTCTACACGCATTTCACTCTATAATAATAAGACCCATCACCAAACCTCTTCTCAGCTCCACTGAAAAAGCATCAAACACAACAATGGCATCTTCCTGGTTATGCCCTCTGCTTCATTTCCTTTTCATTTCCATTCTTTGTATCAGTTTCCAAGTCAAATGTGATGGTAAAGATTCTTCCTTTTTGGTTCGCTCTGTCTCCATTTTCTGCATCACCTTCCTTTGACAATTTTCGATTCTCATTTTCTCTTTAGTTGGTTATTTTTGCTCCTCAGTCCAGTCCCTTTAGGTGGTTATTTCATGTTTTTTCATTTCACTAGTCCAAGGTAGTAAAGATCTCATTTTTACTAGTTGATCTTAATGGGTATTGGGATTTATTTTTGAAGAGGTGGGTTTTTTCTTTTTTGGATCTGCTTAATTGCTGTTCTTTGTTTCGTTAGTCGCTGATGATTGTGATCTTTTGACTATCCAATATGGTATTAGTTAGTTGGTTAAATTACTTCACATGATTGCTTAATATGAATCTATGAGCTTGAACTGCTCATATGAATCCATGAGCTTGCACTGCTCATGCTTTTATCCATCAATCGTATGAGTCATAAATGAGCTTGCATTTTTTGAACAGGGACCTTGCACGTTGGCCTTAGTAGCAGGTCTCATGAAAGGTTAATTACAAACTTATAATTTAAGGACCAATACACTGAACCAAAATCAAAATTTCCTTGTTTTATGACATTTGGATCATTGGTTTTGTGTTTCAGGTTAGCCCTTGAGATATTCTCCGCCTGATCCATGAATCCTAGTTAACCCCGTGAGCATCCCATTTCTTGGGATGAGTTCTCTATTGAGAAATGCACGAGTTGTGTAGTTGTTAACCTACTTTCATTTTGTTTTATAACTAGTTCCATAACTATACATCTCAACACATCCGAGAGTTTAACCTTTCTGATGTATTTCATTTGGGTTACTGCATCGTCCGTAAGGTTGCAAAATTTGTTTGTGCTTGTAGTATGCTTATCTTTACTATGCAAAGGGTCACAGAATCAGAAGTTAAGTCGAGATTTATCCTCTACGGTCCCTTCATTTTGCATTAAAGTCAGTTGAACTTCTCTCCGTATCTGTTTGTTGTAAAGATAAGAACAATCATGCTCCAGAAAAACAAAAGCCGATTATAACTTGCGATCTTCTATATTTCACTGCTATTAGTTTTGCTGCATGCTCAGCATGCACTAGAACTGTAGACTTTTGTTTGCCCTTCCTGTTAGTTTCCAGCGGCTTTTGTTTTCTTTTCTCATATGTGAATAATTATCAATAAAAACTGCAACCACTTCTGCAGCTGAAAGACACGACAGTAATATAATTCTCTTCTCTTGTATTAATATAAGCTTCCCATCCCTTCAATTCCTTTGCAGATGAGGCCGATGTTCTTCTTCAAGGCATTAACGACTATAGGAAATCTTTGAATTTAACTACCCTTACGAAGAACGATAATGCAGAGTGTCTTGCTGAGAAAATAGCCGAGCAATTTAAGAATCAACCTTGTACAAACACAACAGGCTCCAATACAGTCCCAGGCACTGAGCCTCAATTCTCTGATTTCCCAACCTTGTTAGACAAATGCCATTTGAATGTCTCCGACACGAGGGATGGATCAATAATGCCTGCTTGTGTTCCTAACCTGGATCCAAGCCTTGTACTCAATAACTTCACCGAGACTCAGTACTCTGGAAGTCTCAATGACACTAAGTATACAGGAGCTGGGATTGGTTCTGATGGTAACTGGATTGTTGCCGTTCTTACCACAAGTACACCACAAGGAAGCTTTGGGTCTCAAAACGATGCCCAAAATGCTGCTAGACTGACTGCTGAGATTGGTTTGATCTTTAGCTTTCTGTGTTTGCTGGTGGGAGCTATGTTCTTGTTGTGAACTAAATTCCGCAGTCCTGATTTCTGTTCCATTGGCTTACAAATCAGAAGGTGAAGTCTACTCTTATTTTTTCATCCAACACGTAGACCAGTGACAAAATTACTAGTGGTTCCTTCTTGTTGACCAATCTTTACACTTTCTTTTGTAATTCTGTAATGGCTTTATTAAAAAATAACATCCGAGTTGTATTGTGATTGTCTATATTTTGTACTTCTCTATCAGAAAAGAGAGAAAATTTTAAGAACTAAAGCTGTTTGCATTCATTCTGTCTTCTTTGATGTCTGATGAGATTAATGGATATTTACTCGTACTCATTTACTGCCACTTATCTCCAATATCCTCTGTTCATTTTGCTTTAAAACTTAAATAATGACATGGACTTCATGAGTGTAACAGCTGTCGAAGTTTGCTCTGTTTTATGTGCCTTCAAAAGTTCTTCATTCCAAACAAAACTGGCTGTTTTCTGGTCACAATTAGTTAAAGTTCCATTAAAGGGCGTTTTCACAAAGTAGAATCTTCAAAGAGAATATAAGGTTTTCATGAGGATGATCTTGAACTATCATAATACTTTCAGTATCTTTCAAGTTTAATCATGCTTGGCCAGAGGGAATATCACAAAGAAAATGTTCGTTTTTATCTCAGTAGGTGCTTAAGAAATCAAGCTCATAGGTGGAGAAAAAGAATAGTTATATTGGTTTAATTCAAAAATAGTACAGACATTCTTTTAGACAACTTGAATTGTACCAAAGAAAAGGTAAATGAATCCAAATGTTTATGTTTTGGCTATAAAATATCCTCAATGCAAGATACAGAACAGCCTCCTTATGTAAGATTATTATTACTGCATCTGCAAGAAGTTTGTTTTCAGCTAGATAAAAGAATAGTTGAGCCCCCTCTATTTTCAAGGGTATCAAGCATTCAAGCTGCAACTAAAGGCTCTTAATTCTGGCACGTGCAACGACGAGGTACCTTCTAAGAGCAATCAATAAAACCCACGTTGTCTTTGAGATCTTCTCCTTAATCATCAGAAGCAATGCAGAGCTTAGCACAGTCTTCAGGATCTGGGCCTTTAATCCTTTGAAGAAGCCAAGCAAGCCTTCCCTTATCCAAATAGCATGCATTGCACCTGATATTGTCTTGTTGGTTGTCAGCTCAACTTCCTCATCCTGATTATCATCTGATTCAGCAGCTTGAAGCATCACTTTACATCTGCATATAATACATTTTGGTTTCTTTATAGCGTCAGTGACTCACACATGGAAAATATTTCCAATCATCTAATTGGAACATAATCTATGACCTTGTTATTCAAAGAGTTGCAGAAGCAAAGTGAAACAACTTTAACATGATAATTGAGCTGCTTAGGAAATAATGCTTATATTCACTTCATACCTAATAGCTGGATATGTAACAGAAGTAGCAATACACTTTGAAACTGCACCCAGCACAAAAGCAGAAAATGCAGAAAGTACTTTGGGTGATGAATCTGTAGCCGACTTTTTACCAAGTTGACGGCTTAGTAGTCTTTGCTTCAACTGATCAAATACTGTGTACTGTAAAATATAGAAACTTTCTTTTCAGCTTCACTTACTACTATAAAACATGCAAATCCTGGATAACAGGAACAAGCAGGAATCTAGCACATCCAATGTTCTACTAAGCAAATAGTGTAAACAGTCCCAAGCAATAGTGTAGCCCCTGCAAAGCTTAAATGGTAAAAATCAAATCTTCAATCAACCTACTTTATATCCCACGTTAAATTGCTCCCCCCGCACCATCCTCTAGCCTTCCTGTTTGAGGACGAGAGCAGAATAACTTCATGATGGCAGAGAAGGGTTTTTCCTCGGAAAAAAAATGATTCCTTGTTTTCATTCTCTTGAGATATTTCTAATTAGAACTTGATCGAGGTCTTCTTTAATCCAAAACATAAAAGAAAAATGACCCGGATGGACTACGAACCAAGAAAAAGAAGAGAGTACCTTTGCAACGCATCAACCATGATGCATAAAGCTGTTCTCATGACATTATAGCTGTGACTATCTAGTAACCTTAATGATTCAAAGCAAAGCGCAAGTACCTGGATCGATGGGTTTGATGTCAGAAGAAGAGATATCCCAAGACCATCAAATGCTTCAGCCCAAGTGCGTTCAGACAGGGTTGCCCAAAGTCCTTCGGACTTCCCAAACTTGCTAGTTTGCATTTTTGAGGACGCTGTATCCAAGGGCTGTGAGAGAACGCAGAGATTAGAAATTAAAGTTGTACTGAATGCTGTAGCAGGTAGCCAAGAAAATGATGATACTATTGGAAGAAAAAGAAACATGTTATTCCCACTAAGAAACACAAAGCAATCCTTGAAGCGCTCGAAAGAATGCTTCTTCAATTTTCTTTGAGAAATACTCCTACACAGGAGTTCTGTTTTTTGTCCTTTCTCGGCAGATAAAAGTTCTTTCTATCCTATGCAAAATAGAATCATATATCAGACGTATCTTCACAGCAAATTTGTCCAATTCCAAGTCCAAAAAGATGTGAACATGACTCAATCACCTGTGTGATAATAACAGTACAAGCCGCAGCTGTGGCTGCTATAATCAAGTTAGCTCTTGTTCCAATGCTCTCCTCTCCACTTTTCTTCAAATACAGCCTCTTGAAGAAGCTGTACCCATAAAAATATATGAACTGTGAAATAAAAGACTGCAAGTTCTTCGTCCCAAGCCCCTGGTACAACGATAGAATCTGACCAGAAGAAATTGCCTCCCAAAAAACATCAGATATCTTCCTGCACAAACCATCACACAGAGAATTCAAAACACTTGACGACATATGAGATGAGACAAAACCCACTTGATGATTACCTGTACTTGCGTTGATGACGGGCTCTAACTTCAGCTTGGTACCTGGTCTTGCAGGTATCAAGAGGGTAAAGTATGGTGGTACTAACAAGAGCACCGACAGCTCCGGAGGTTGCCTCGGACAAGGACTCGAGATCAAGGCCCATGCTCATATTTAACTTAAGTTGTTACAGTGGACATGGAGGACGCCGAAGAAGATGGTAAGTGTCAGACACACACACACATACACGCAACGGAGTTAGAGGTTGAGCTTGGCAAGCAACTACATCGTATCGGGAAGCGCAAACTTTGGGGAGTCGCCTTCTCTCTCCTTCATTTTCTTTTTGGTCTGAAAACTGATACTATGATAATGAATGGTCAAAGCTATTTTGAAATATTTATAATCATTTTACATAATCATATGAAAATATATTTTAGCTAATAATTAAATGGTATAATTATTTAAAAATAAATTAAAGCCAAAAAAACTATTCATATAATCAATTTAATGTCATTTACTAAAATTATTTATAATTTTTTAACAAACTTGTTTTTTTTAACAAACTTGTTATCAACATGTTCTTATGCATTAAGGCATTGATTAAGTAAAAGATTCCTATTTTTATAATTAATGTTTATTTTCTAAGATTTTTAATTTAATTTATTATCTATAATTTAGCACTTTTTGTCAATTTACCATAATAATCTAACTAATTTTTATTACATGATCAATAGTGTATTTATTAAAAAAGATGCTTATTTTTGGACTTTATATATAGCGGTACTTACATATATATGTATAGTTTACATCTCTATTAATTAAGGGTAAGATTGTGTATTACTGAATTTTCACGGGGTTTATAATTCACAGGGATTCTTATTAGGTGCTGTTGTTAAATTACTTGTTAGTATAGTATCGTGGTTTTAATAAATTTTTAAAAAATCTTAAAATATTGGTTTCTTAAATAATATTTTCTTTCAAATTTAAATATAAATTTTAAATGATTTTTTAAAGTAAAACAGACTTTGTAATGAACTTTTTATTTTTATAAAAATAATATAGAAAATGGAGTTGAGAATTTGATAAATTATCAAATACGATACAACAACGCTAAAATGGATTAGATATAGGACAAAGGATCCAAAAGTTTGGGGAAAAACTATTTAGACACAAACGTAAATACGAGAAAAATATGGGATAATCCCGTAACTAGACAAGCATAGAGAAATCATTTCGTTATTTCTTTATTATTATTCAAAAAAACAGAGACATTCCCACTTTCCCTCTCTTCAAATTTTGCAGACTCTTCCTTCCGCACTCTAACGGCTCTTTCTTTCTCCTCTTCATCTTTAGCAACTCAGACCTGAAACGTCTCTCCAATCCAAAACCCTAACAGAAGAAGACGATCTGATCGAATGCAGGACCTTTTCGGATCGGTTCGCCGGTCGCTGGTTTTCAAGTCGTCGTCCGGCGAAGATGGTGGATTCAGTGGTTTCGTGGATAAGATCGGGTCAAGCATTCGCAAGTCTAGAATCGGTCTCTTCGCTAAACCTCCGATGGCTCGGGCTCTTCCTCCGCCGTCTAAGAAAGAAGAGGTACCGTCGATCCGATGGAGGAAAGGGGAGTTGATTGGATCCGGTGCCTTTGGTAGAGTTTATATGGGGATGAACCTTGATTCCGGAGAGCTTCTCGCTGTGAAGCAAGTTAGTGTTCATGGATTTTTCTTCTTTTCTTCTTTAGGTTTTGTGAGTTGTTGTAACTTAATAATGATGCGGTCGTTTTTTGGTTTCCCAGGTGCTGATTGCAGCTAATAGTGCTTCAAAGGAGAAAACGCAAGTAAGAAATGGATCTTATGTTCTTTTATATTGTTCACGTCATCCTAACTTGATTTTAATTTATACATGATTACCACATACTTGGATTTACAATATCATTGCTTTCACTTGCTCTGATATTAAAGATTAAATAAAATGATATTATTGTGTTCTATCAGACATGAGCAGAAATTTGTATATAATTGAATGCAAATAATTGAGTTGAGTTTAATATTTTGTTAATCTTGAAATAGGCTCATATTCGAGAGCTTGAGGAAGAAGTGAAGCTTCTGAAGAACCTTTCACATCCAAACATAGTTGTAAGTATGATTTTTGTTTCTTTCTCATGTCGGTGGCTTTGCTTGTTCGTTGTTGAATATGTTTTTACCTCCTGTGTATATGGCTGTCAGAGGTACTTGGGAACAGCTAGAGAGGACGACTCCTTGAATATTTTGTTGGAATTTGTTCCGGGTGGATCCATATCCTCGCTTCTAGGAAAATTTGGATCCTTTCCCGAGTCGGTATGTGACAACTGCTCTCAAAATCTTGGACGGGGTATTTCAAGTAGAATTCAACTTTTTAATATCATTTCTCAAGCAGGTTATACGAATGTATACAAAACAACTGTTGTTGGGGCTGGAATATCTTCACAAGTATGGAATTATGCATAGAGACATCAAGGTATTATATGTTTTCCATTCACCAATATCCATTTGGACTATTCCTTTCACTCTGACACACTTATTTGTTGTGCTTCATACAAGGGTGCAAACATTTTGGTTGATAACAAGGGATGCATCAAACTTGCTGATTTTGGAGCATCCAAGAAAGTAGTCGAACTGGTACAAATAAGCTCTTTATGTTCTTTTCCTACGATACTATATGGCAGCGTAGTTGAGTTACTTCCATAACATCACTATGCTTGCTAACAGGCTACTATAAATGGTGCCAAATCAATGAAGGGTACTCCATATTGGATGGCTCCTGAAGTTATTCTTCAGACTGGGCATAGTTTGTAAGGACAACTTTTCTAAGTTCTTGTAAGGGATTATAATAGTACTCAGAAATTTGTCGTGGATCATAATCGTATACATTAGTGATAAATATGGTACAGAAAGCAAAAATCTATTTATTGATTTAAAATGACACAAGGAACAGTACTGTTTCATCTCAAATCTAGTAGCCATAAACAAACTAGACCAGACTTGATGCTAATAATATAAATCTTATCTTTTGTTCCACTGAAAATTTCATGAATTTTAGTTCCACATATATACTGATTTCGAATTGAGATCATTCATAATCTTATCTCATCTTCTGCCCACGATTCGTACTTCATATCAGATAGGATGACAATTTTACAAGCCATATCTATAAGATAACTTCAGACTTTTGCATGTTATCAACCTTAACTGCTGCTACTTTTATGTTAAGCTCTGAGTCATGAGTGCATAAATTGCAATATTGAGTGAATGTGTAGCTTTGTCCAAGACATTAAAATGGTCAGTGAATTCTGCCTGGGCAAAATCTTGATTGATGCATGTAAGTTGCAACTTTGAACATCTTGGTTAATTGTTCAAAAAAAAAACTTTGAACTTCTTGATATTTATGATGACTCGTTTTCATATATGATTCTTCTCTTTCCTCAAGTGGAGGAAAATAGATTTGATAACTGTACATAACAGCTTTTAAAACTCATTTACTCTAATATTTCGATTAGCTCTGCTGATATCTGGAGCGTTGGATGCACTGTCATTGAGATGGCTACAGGAAAACCACCTTGGAGCCAACAATATCAAGAGGTACTGTTTTGATGCATTTTCTTCATTTGGTTAAGCATTGAATACAATGCTGCAAAGTAAGAGTGTTGTGCCCTTGGAAATCTAAGTTTGCAGACTAAGAAGGTGTTTACTTTCTCAGGTTGCTGCTCTCTTTCACATTGGGACAACTAAATCCCACCCTCCAATTCCTGAACATCTCTCTACTGAGGCAAAGGATTTCCTGTTAAAATGTCTGCAAAAGTATGTTACTGATTGCCATTTTTTAGCTGTCCTTAATGGCTCTCACTTTTGCTGTTTATACCTCATGTCTTTACAAAAGACCTATCAAATGGATTTTTCTATTCCTAAGTTCCTTAATCATGGTGACGACCTTGATATGCTTTGTCTAGTATGGGATTCTGTATTCCGTTAGTATTTGTTTCTTTTCCATTACTTTTTAAAAATCTGACATATATGTCTGTTGGTAGGGAGCCAAACTTTAGGCCTTCTGCATCTGACTTGCTGCAGGTAATTTTAATGCACACAATGATTACTTTCTGGTTGCTTTATACTTTAGCTTCAAAGTAGATCCAGCATCTGTATCCATTGTAATCTAAACCAGCATCGTTACACACACACATTTCTTTATCTAGTAGAGCTTTTAAATGCATGTCTCTTATGAGGAGATTTCATTTGTTGGAGAAATGGAGAGGAGATATTATTGGTATCTATAGTTATGCAGACGTTAAGAACTTGGTTGTTTATCGTGTAAACAATAATAACATCTTCTATGTGCATCTGTTGAGATTAGGTGGAAATTTAAATGCCTATAGTTGCCGTATGATTTTGTTTCAATAATGGTGGGAGATAAGTAATTTAGATCCTACTGTCATACTTGTTGCTAAACCTTGCAGCATCCATTTGTTACCGGGGAGTATCAAGAAGCTAATTTGGTATTCCGCAGTTCAATTAGAGTAAGTATGATGAGAATTGATGTTTTATCCCCTTTATTCGTTGACCTTCAGCTGTCAAATATTTTCTTTGTTATCTTCAGGAATTCGGAAATCTGGTAACCACTGCTGGGACAAATCTGAAGAACTCGTAAGATATTGAGTCTACATGTTTTCCTGAAGGTATAATTGCATGTTATCTTGACTTTTGATTTTCTTGTAGAATTAGCAATCCAATTGGAAGGTCAATATGTGGTGGCCTGAAGGAAGTTTGCGAGATGGGGATTCTTACGTCATCAGCTTTATATCCTGAGAATTCTAGGGCAAGTTCCTTCTGGGATGCAACTAATTCTGAAGATGATATGTGTCAGATAGATGATAAAGATGATTTTGAGGTTACTGCTTCTTCCAGGTTTAAGTCCACTTTAGAGTCTGCTCGTATAGATAAGGTGATGAATCTTTTGTTATTCTCATGTCCTTCAGATTCTTTTAATTGTTTCATTAAACATCGGAAGAATGTCTTAATGATCCAGAGTTTCAATCCTATCTCTGAGCCCACTGATGACTGGCAATGCGAGTCTAGAGATGGTCCAGAAACAAGGATTGCTGGGATTAGCTTATCTTCTAACCAATCAATGCCTGAGGTTACTGGAAGTCCTGAAAAATGTGACAAGGGAGATAATGGCTTTACATTTCCATGTGGACCATTGGCAACAGATGACGATGATGAAGTTACAGAGTCAAAAATTAGAGCCTTTTTGGATGAGAAGGTAGCGAATTTTAGGAATTCCTTTTAATTTCATGAATGAATAATGGGCATTATAATTCACATGTTGAATATGATCTGGTGCTCCTCATGCCCTGTTGCCCCTTAATGCATGTTAGGATTGTCAAGACAAGGTGACTGCCCTATAGACTTTGGAAGCTATGACTAATTTAGAGAAGTCTTCAAGCTAGCACATGTTACATGATAAAGGATTGAACCCATAAGGATTTGTTTATGTTGTCCTTGACCTATTAGGGTTTGGTTATGTTGTCATATACCCATTAGGATTTGTTTATGTTTTATTTTATTTTAATTTTCCTAGTTAGGCGGGTTTTCTTGTCCAGCAAGAAAAAGAATAAGTTAGCTTTAGAAAAGGATTTCAATCAATCCTTTTCATACTAGAATTAGGACTCTCATGTGCCACTTTAGAGGTATAAAAGGGAGGGTTAATAGATGTTTTGGGGGACCAAAAACATTGCCTTTAATAAAAGCTTCTGCAGGAAAGTTTCCTTAGAGGATTAAGATCATCTATAAGTGAAAGGCTTGAAATGCACACTATTTGGAACATAGAGGAGGCCTACCAATTGGCCTTGAAAGCTGAAAAGATGGAAAAGGCACCGAAGAGGTTTGAATACCCTAGGAGAACAACTCAACAAATTCCAAATGAAGTGGTAGGAAAGGGGAAAGCATTAGCTGAAACATTGAAAATCGATAATGGTAAGGTGTGCAACTTGATTGTAGACAATTGTAGTGGTGAGAATTTAGTGGCAAGAAAGTTGGCGGATCACATGAAGCTTCCTACTGAGAAACATCCTCATCCCTACACCATTGGTTGGCTTACTAATGGGCCAACCTTGAGAGTAATTGAAGTGTGTCAAGTTCCTATTTCTATAGGAAAATCTTACAAGGCTACTGTTTAACGCGATGCAGTGGACATGAATGCAAGCCACATACTCCTAGGAAGGTTATGGCAATTTGACGTGGATATTACTTATAGGGGAAGAGAAAACATAGTCTCAATCCAAT
>JANVCL010000214.1:45589548-45613066 GCA_026546855.1 Erythroxylum incrassatum | reverse complement strand
GGATTCATGAGTCTGTAAAACTTATGGAAGCAAAATGGGGATAGTCGTGGCCGGCGACAGACCAAATGAAATTTCTGAGACGAAGGTGAGAAAGTGAAGATCGTTATGATCGTTTTTAGCTCCATCGTTATCACACTTTCGCCAAAACCCTAGAAAGAAAGCACACAGAAGCGAAGAGATTAGAGTGTGAAATTTATATCAAAACCAGTAAAAAAACGAAGAAGGAAGAAATCAGAGAGGAAGAGATCAGAGAGAAATGCGAGACCACCTAGAGAAAACAAGGGAGACGCGAGACCTTCTGGGCAAACTTGACTTTTTAGGTTTGGGATTATCCTAAACGCTAGTGTAGACCGGCTTATTGGTTTTGGCTGATTGGGTTGGCTGATCAACCCAATCAGCCAATTAACCAAACATATGTATCAGCTGTTTGACTAAGTCAAACAGCTGATTTTGGCTGATCAACTAATTTTTTAGCTGATCAGCTATTGTCCAAACACCCCCAACATTCTTGTCTTTTCCTCATAAATATAGAGTTCTTTTCTTTATTTTGTAGATATCATTAGATGCTAAACACGTAAATAATTTGTGATTAGTAGTTCGATTTTTTTGTAATAATTAAAATCAGGTTCATTTTAACCCTTTATTTATGATTCATATTTTTCAAGTTATTCAATTAGAAAGATTTGATAAATTTTTTTTATTACTCATGTTATTAGATCATAATTAATTTTCTAATATCCTGTACTAAAAAATAGATAAAGTGGTTAGAATAAAACTAAAAAGAAGATGGCTTAAAGGAAGCTGAAAACTCAAAGGAGAGCAGGGACAACATAGTATAAAAGAATGAAAAATTATATTAACTGAAGGTCTAGAGATGAAAAGGAGAGGGACCGAAGAGGCCAGGAAGCAAGCCTATATTATCCTTGCTCATGTTGGAGGAGGGGTATTTTTGATATTTTCTTATGTATAGTGTTTTTGTCCCTGAGACAAAAATTCTTATACCAAAGTTTTAGGATGAGCAAAAATTTTTGTCCTTATTTTCTGAAGACGGAACAAAAATTAGTGAGGACAGCAAACAAACAGGACAGAAGACAGAACTTTTGTGTCCTTGTTCACTGTCCTCACCTATAAGAACAACAACCAAACATAAAGTAAAAGTTATCTAGTGCTTGTGCTAGTGCTAGAAGGACAATGGCTAAGTAAGAACGATTTCCGTTAGAAAGTAAACAGCACACGCGATAATCGTACAAGCTTGAGAAAATGAAAGAGACGCAATTGTTAGTTTATGACTTATAGTTAATTAGTTAGTTGTATTTTAGTGACAAAATAATTTAAAAATATTTTTTATCTTATATATGTTTGAATATGTATGGTAAAATTTAAGGTATAAATATACCTTAGAAATGAAATTATTTTGATATTACAATTACGAAATTCATATTACATTAATATATTATTCCTAAATTGTTACTAATCATTATTATATTAAGACTAGAGATTAATAGAATATAAAAAGGGTAACACATATTATATATTTTTTTCTTGTATAGAAAGTAGTCAAACTCAAAAGTATAAAGATAAACAAACGTGTAAGTGATTGTTAGAAAATTAGTTAATTAACTAACTACATATGAAAAATTCATTTAGAACATTATTTGTATGTTTATAAAAAATCTTGTTATAATAAGTGATCATTTGATTGAGATCATCAAAATTATCTCATATAAGAATTATTATGATTTGATAATACTAATGACCTATTCTAGGTTTAAAAGCGACGAGATACGAAGTGTCACTCGACAGAGGTTAGACACACCTTACAAAAAATGCTCTAGCCCGTGAAGTGGAGTTCTCATATGTTTATTTATTTTATTTTATATATTTCTAAGCCTTATTTTAATTCAGTTAATTTAATTAAGATTAAATTTGTATAAATTCCTAACAAATTTGAAAAGTATTTTTTCAAAATGTTTGAAAAAAGATTTCAAAGGATTGTTTTTGTTAAAAACATTTTAGAATTTAGTTAAGAATTTCTTTTAGATATTTTTTAGTTACATAAAATGCTAATGTTTTTGCATGTAATTTGTAATTTTTAAGGGTGAGCAGGCCTAGGCCTGATTACCCGGCCCGGCCTGAATTAATTCGGGTAACAACTTTTCGAATTTCGGGTAATTCGTGTTTTACCCGAATTATTTTCGGGCCGGGGTCGGGTAACTTCAAAAAATTTCGGGCCGGCCCAATTACCCGAATTACGTTATAAAATTTCGGGTAATTCAGGTCGGGTAAATTCGGGTTAGAAAAAGTTCAGGTTTGGGCCGGGTAAGATAAAAAAATTTCGGGTAATTCAGACTGGACCCAAACAGTAAAATTTTAACCTGAATTACCCGAATATTCACCTCTACTAATTTTACAAATTTTACATCTTATTTTGACAGAGGGTCAGGTAAAGTGAAAAATTGGCGGAGAAGAAAAGAAATAATGATACTGTAATAATAATAAAAATAACAACACAGTATTTTACCATTTTTCTTCTTCTTCTCTGACGTCTGTTCCGTAACCCTCGAGAGTTGAAACTACATATCTTCTTCTTCTTCTGGGATGTCCGTTCCGTAGCCCTTGAAACTACATCCTGCCGTAACAAGGCCGCAATTCTTAGCCTTCTCTCTTTACAGCTTCTTCCCCTCCAAATTGAAGACAACCATAAATCTTAAGACAAACTCGTCGTAACTTATCCTTTTGGTCTTCCTTAAAATTAAAAAAAAAAACAGAAAAGCATCTTCACTGAAAATCCATCATACTCCTCAAACCATCCACAATTCTTCCCTCATTCTCCTTAAAGAAACATAAAAATGAAACAGAGCGTAGCAGCTGGTCGAGGGGGAATCTTCTTCTTGGCTGCGTTGGTTGTTTTCTTTGGATGTCCGGAACTTTGTTTCGGTAGTGCTGGATCCTGTGCATCGCCGCTTCACCGTGATGATGCGCATGCTCACCACCACCACCCTCATGATCATCATGCCTGTGATCAACATCATCATCACCGTCATGACCATAGCTTAAGCAAGTCGACGCTGCCGGAAGAGTTGGCGGAGGAGGAAGATATGAAGCTCTATGGATTTGTTAACGGCTATTCTCACGACCACCACCATGATTTAAGTCTGTCTGGTTTAGGTAATGATCGTTTCGTCTAATGTTTCAGAAGATCGGAGTTTGGGGGGGATTAAGCCCTTGTGTGTGCTTGCTTGCAGGTCTTTGGTTACATTCCTTGGGATGCTCCCTTTTAGTGAGCTTGGCTTCCCTCGTCTGCTTGATCATCTTGCCTCTCTTATTTAGTTAGTCACTTAAAAATCTCTCCTTTTCAGATTAACCCACTTTGATTCCCTACTTCATTTTGTTTCTCGAGTGTTCTTGTCCAATTACTAAGTGTACTCGCTTTTATTATTTTAAAAAAATCGTCTTGCTTATTGGCCAACCCTGCATATTGTTTCAATGCAGCACAGGGAAAGCTATCCAAGGAAGTTGTAGATACATTGGCCTTATTCGGGGTTAGGATTTTGAGCCTTTCATGTTGAATTTCTGAATAAATTATGTTTTCTCCTTATTATCATTATTGTCAAATTGCTTGCATACTCCACATTTGATAGGATGTTATATAAATAGAAGGACCAATGCGTGCATACTCCACATTGGATAGTATACCATATAAATAGAAGAACCAGTGCTGTCATTTATTCCTTTGGATAGTATCCTATGTCACACTAGATTATGGTGGCAGCATTCTTTTGGCAATTGTTAGGATCCAAAATCCTAATAGGCACTATTCCAGCAATCCACAAAAAGGAAACACCAAGAAACTCAAGCAGTGAAATAGAAAGCAAACAGAGAAGTAGGAAATATGAAAAGAAGCTTAATGCAATCGTATATTGATAGGCTAATCTTCGAGGGCTAGCCAACCTCCTCAATACAAGACCACTATAACCAATTCGTAGATACTCTCATCTGTCCCCTACTACCCCTTTTATTCCCCCCCTTTTAACTAACTAACCAACTCAGCCTCCTCTCTCTCTCACACCTCTACACACCCTCCAAATTACCGATCTGCCCACCCCCTTCTCTTCCTAACGAACCACTGATTTTTATGAGTCTCAACAGCAATCATAATATGATTTGGCTTTGAAATTAAATTTAGTTGCTAAATGAAGAGTAAACTTGTGGCTCGCAACCATCATAGTGCAAGTTTGAGTATTGTGAACAACCACTTACATGTTAAATGCTGAAGGATAGGCAAATATGAGAATCCTACATCCCAGGATTCTTCTTTAGGGTTCCATAATTATGCAGTAATTTCATAGTCCATATGGGTTGGAACCAAGTTCAATTTATTCATTTAAACAACCGCATGCCTTTTCTTCTATTTCTAACTTGTAGGCTGGTTGGTTCCAATTATGTTAACCCTTTACAGGCAGGAGCTATGTTAGGTGATGCTTTTCTTCACCAATTACCCCATGCATTTGGTAAGATCTTGCTGACTTGACTTTCTTGACATTTACTAATAATTTTGAAGGTAGTAATTCCTAGCTCCTGTTTTGTGATTTTTTCTCAACTTCGCATTTCATTTTATGTACTCATAGAAATGTTTCACGTCTGTAATTCTCTTGAGATTGGAGAGGTAGTGAATATGCCCACTATAATGAGGTATGTGATATCAATCTCATACTGAAAGCAATAAACTATATAGTGTAGTCTCACATGTCTATTAGAACATAAGCAAAGCATTAAATAAGCACTTTTGATATTAACTTTTCTAAGTTACCATGGTGTACATTTGTGTTTGAGAGTTCTTGAGTTCAAGCCACATTGTGATTGTTTATGGCGAGTTTTCGGTTTGTGATGATTTGTAAACATTTCATTTAAAGGGTGGTGTTAGAAGTATATTTGCCATTTGTTAGCCACATTTTACAATTTAATCCTTTGGGTTAAATGTTTTGTGCCATCTATATGGCCCATAAGGAAGCATACGTGTTGATACTACAATGTCCTTTTTTTACTATAGTCCTGTAATGGTTGTTTGATTTTATCTTCGGAAGCCAATTGCCACCTTCATAGGGTTTTGTCATATTGAGGATTCGCACCTTGTGGACTCCAAAGCTAACTAGTTTTTTAGCCCTTTTTATAAATAAAAACAAACATGTGAATATCCTTGTAACATATTCATTTGTTTATGTACTAAAGCCACACTAATCATAATTTTAGACTATATTTTCTCCTATCTCTCTTGGTCTTTATATGGTATAAGTACCTTGAAGGGTTAACAAAACAATGTTGTAGCTTCTAAATTATGCTCCTAGCTTGTGTGCATTGTCTATAAGGTTGTAACTTTACAATTAAATACCATGACTCTAACATGGGTTCGGGCTAAGGATCTAGTCAGGGGATGACTCACCGGGTAATCTAGCTCCTTAGCTTTGTTTAAATCCTCCCCTTCCTATGGGACCCTATCATGATAGAATAATGGAGGCGTTCCTTGACAAGCTTTTTAGAAAGTGTTTGGTAAATTTCTACATGCTTTATTGCTTAATAAGGTGGCCTTTGTACAGGCATACATACATAGGATTTTAAGGAATGAAATCAGGAAAGAATTAGCTTATTCTCTGCTAATTTTGAAATTAAAATTGATATTTAAATTCAAGATATGAAACTAAGCTTAACTAACTGAATTTTGTTGCTGATTCTGGTAACTAAATTTGTTTCTGTTGACTAAATTTGCCCTTGCTGAATTTGTGATTGATAGATTGACCTTGACTGCTCCTCCTTGCATATTTTTTGCCTACAAAGGCGTCCTGCACATCATTACTCCCCGTGGACAAAGAGCTTGTCCTCAAGCTCAAAAGTGGGATAGGCTTTTGGAAATCATAAAATGGTTCCCACGAAGCCTCCTCTTAAGGCAAGCCTTTCCAATGAACCAATAACTCCCACAAGCCATAGTTGAGCTGTGCCCGCAAGATGGCCTACGGAATTGGGCTAAGTTTGCCCTCCAGTAGTGATGGTAAAGCGGGGTGGAGTTGTTTGGTTCCCCTTTATACTCCTTGAGTTGTGACACATAAAAGATGTCATGGATCTTTCTAGTAGGAGGCAAGTGGAGGCAGTTAGCTACTTGGCCAACTCGTTGGACAATTTGGAAGGGATCAAACAATCTAAGAGCTAATTTTTGTGACCTATTGCACACCATGGAGAGCTGGTGATATAGCTATAATTTCAACCAAACCCAAGTCCCAACTTCAAATGAGACTTCCCTATGATTTTGATCATAGAATTGCTTCATTCTAGCTTGGGCTTTTAGAAGTCGAGTCCTTACTTTAGCCAAGATTGCATCACGCTCCATTAAAGCTTGATCTATTGAATGCAACTTAGTAGCACCTCGGTCATAGGATAGGAGGCGTGGAGGATCACATCCATTCACCACCCAAAAGGGAGTAGTTTGTGTTGCTGAATGGAAAGAGGTATTGTAGTAATATTCTGGCCAAATAATCCATTCCACCCAACGACTTGGTTGGTCTCCAACAAAACACCCTAGATACACCTCAATTGTTCTATTCATCACTTTTGTCTGCCCATCTGTTTGAGGATGATAGGTTGATGAATATGCTAACTTGGTCCCACAAAGCGGAAACAAATCCCTACAAAAAGTACTAGTGAAAACCTTATCTTGATTGCTAACAATAGATTTAGGTAGTCATGTAATAAAAAAAAACTTTCAAAGAAAACATGAGCTGCAATAGTATCAGTATAGGTGTGCCATATGTGTAAAGTAAGCCATCTTAGAGAAACGATCAACTACAACAAAGAGGATAGACTTACCCCCAACTTTAGGCAATCCCTTAATGAAATCCATTGAGATTGAAAAGTACAACTTTACCAATTTGTGTGGGAATATAATGCGCACACACGGAATTGAAGGATTGAAAAGTTCGGATTCAAGGAAACAAAAAGATGGTAGATTCGAATTAACCAAATCAAATCTGATACGCAGGGTTTTAAATTTACCTACTAGGCCTCACGAAGAACTTGTCTCGAGCATCCTAGATAACGGGTAAAGAACAAACCAAGAAAGGTGTTTAGGATCAAAATCATGCTACAATCTAATTCAGTTGATAAGTGATGCTTAATTCCTAAGTTGATAAGAACAAGAGGGATTTCTGCACACAAGAAATAATATGATCAAAAGTTGTCTCTCTAACCCTAAAGAGGGTATTTATACCTAGATCAAATAATAAAAGACTTGGGCTAAATAAAACATGGAAGCCCAAAATAAATATAATTTAAAACAAGTCCAAAATAGAATAATAAAAACATGATTAGGCCTGGTCCAACGTGCTCCCAAGTCTGATCATAGGCACGTCTCTCCTCTTGGGCTTAAGTCTTCAAGTCCTAAGTGAGTCCAATCTAAGGATTTGAGATAAATGAATTAATTTGGGTTGTTATTCAAATAGCTCTTCTCTAATAGGCTTGGTGTACTCCATCCTCTCCATAAATTGGCCCACATGTGCATAGAGAGCCTCTTTGAATCTCTCGGTCCTAGCTCTAGATATAGGTCCAACTGGAATGACAAGCTCGTCCCCATCACGCATGCCATCACCACGGTGATCCTTGCTTCTGCTCACATCAGTCCCTCCCTCCTCAAGAAGATTTGTCCTTGAATCTGAATCTATATCAAAAGGAGAAAGGTCACTCCCTGTCCCTGAAGGTATACCAATCTCTAAAACCAGTGTAGGTCCTTGTCGAAGAAGCTCAGAGTAGTGAGGATCAAGAAGACAACATAGATTTAGAACTGGCAATTGCTTTACGGAAGAAATCTAGATCATGTACTATGCACCCAATTGAGAGGTTTGTCTCTTATGATGCTCCATCTTCTCAATACAAAGCATTTATTGTTAATCCGGACAAAATTGACATCCCCAAAAATATTCAAGAAGCTCTTAAAGTTCCAGAATGGAAAGAAGCATTTTTCGAAAAGATAAGAGCACTTGAAAAGAATAAAATGTAGGAAGAAGTTGATCTGCCAAAAGGAAAGAAACTCGTGGGGTGTAGGTGGATATTCACAGTCAAATATAGGGCTGATGGTTCCATCGAGAGGTATAAAGCGAGATTGGTAGCAAATGGCTATACTTAGACATATGGGATGGACTATGAGGAGATATTTGCACCTGTGGCCAAGCTAATGACTATTAGACTATTGCTATCTGTAGCTGCTAACTTCGACTGGCCACTTCAGCAGCTTGATATTAAAAATGCCTTCTTGAATGACAAACTAAAGGAAGAAGTGTACATGAAACTTCCTCCAAGGTTTGATGAGTAAGGAGGAGGAAATCTAAGAAAATCTAAGGAGGAGGAGGAGGAGTATGCAGACTAAGAAAATCCCTATATGGGCTGAAACAATCACCATGAGCTTGGTTTGAAAGATTTGCCAAAATCCTAAAAACAGAAGGATACACATAAGCTCAGTCGGATCATACAATGTTCTTTAGAATTAGAGAAGGTAACAAGACATTTTTTATTGTGTATGGAGATGATATTGTCGTAACTGGTGATGATACGGAGGAAATTACAAGACTCAAGTTAGCTTTGAGGAAAGAATTTGAAGTTAAAGACTTAGGAGAAATGCAGTATTTTCTAGGCATGGAAGTAGCGAGATCAAAGAAAGGGATTTACATCTCACAAAGGAAGTACATTCTTTATCTCTTGAAAGGGATTGGAATGTTAGAATGTAAACCAAGCACCATTCCCATTGACAGTACAAAGTTTGAGGATGAAGAGGAAAAACATGTTAACCGTGAAGAATACCAGACACTAGTGGGAAGAATACCGTGATGGATCCTTATTTTTATGATTTGGGACATCATTAGTTTATGAATCATGATTATCAAAATTATCCACATCATTGTTAGTGTTGTACAAAGTCTCATTTTCCTTGTGAATATCAAAAAATGATTCTTCACTACGTGTCTCCCCCTGAAGATGAGGTGGGGGATAAAAAGGTTTTATCTCCAAAAGGTGACATCATGGAGACAAAAAATCTTTTGGACGTTAGATAAAAGCACTTATACCCGTTTTGAGTCAAAGGATAACTCATAAAAAACACAATTTTGTGCTCTAGGATCAAGTTTTGTTTGATTATTGTCATGAATATGAACAAATGCAATACACCCAACCATTTTCTAAGTGAAAGATCATGTGATAACCAATGGGAAGGAAAACATTTATTAGAATAATCAAGAGGGGTTTGAAATTTAAAAAATTTTGAAGGCACCCTCCTATTGATCAAATATGTTGTATTAGGATTTCTACTATATTTTCATTTTTACTCTCTACTATTTCATTTTGTTGTGGGATTTTAGTACATGAGCTTTAATGAACAATACCTTACTTAACAAAAAAAATCCCTTAAAATCTTGTTGCAATAGTCTTTTCTATATGATCCAAAGTCACTTTAACAAGACTTCTATAAAATGATTCAAACTCAGTTTCAAACTAAAATTCAAGATTTTAAAATTGATTTGGCATAATATCAATGTGCATTGATACGAGCTAAACTTTCACATAGCAAGTGCACCAGAATTATAGTATAGCAGTATAGATATTGTTCCCACAAGGATTGATCACAAATACCCAAAATCACACCTTTAACTACTATTCAAGCTGTCAATTATGAAGTTTTTTTTGGAAAAGTCAATTATGAAGTTATTGACTAAAAATTACTAACTATAAAGGGGTTATTGATAAGTTTAAAAGTCAAGAGGCACATTGATAATTGAACGAAAGTGGGAATAATATTCTGTGTATTTGAATAGAAAGTATACATCCATATATAGGCTATAGGCTATTACAAGTAGAAGTTTAAATCTGGAAGGTTATCCAGACTCTATCTAATCTAATCTAATCTAATCCCTTAATTTAAGGGATTTTGAACTTATTCTATATTAACTATATACAGCCTATCTATATCTCAATATAATCTAGATACAGCTGTATAGTATCCTGAGTAGAATATCAGTCATAATATCCTACCAATACTCCTCAAGTTGGTGAATAGATATTGATTATTCCTAGCTTGCAACTGAATGAGTAGAAACGTTTTTTTTTAATTTTGTAAATTTAATTAGAATTCATATTCCATTAGGATTATGGTTTCAAAATTGATAGTTTTGTTTGTTTTGAAGTGTGATTCTTAATTCTTGATACAAACCTTATGATTCTTAGATTTAATGTTTCTATAAAATCTAACCTTTAAATCCTATTCTTGCACACAAAATTTCCAACAGCCCTAAAATTTGCAAGTTATACATATTTTGTCAAATGATTTGGATAGAGGACTATTTGTAGAGAATATGGTTAAATCATTTTTAGGGTTGGAGGGTTGATATTTTATGTTACTCATGACTAAGTTAATTATGAACCATATAAGTGCTTATGGCAGATTTTGAATATCAATTTGGGCTAAGAAATACTAGTAGGATTTTGCAAATTTTTTCAAGTGTAAGGAATGCATAAGTAAGAACCCTATTAAACAATCATTTCTGTTTTGCAGGTGGTGAGCACTCCCATTTACATGACCATGGAGATCATTCTCAATTTGGACGGAATTCACACTCACATTCTTTGAAGGATCTCTCTGTTGGATTGTCTATTTTAGGTTAGTATATGCAATCGCATTCTAGCTTACGGTTGCCATCATACTTTTTTGAGCATACACATAAAGATAGAATTTGATACATGCATGTACACATACATCATTCAATATGTTTTAAGCTCATCCTACAAGTTAAATTCTTAGGTTGAATGATTTCTTGACATGGTATTAAAGTGTTGTATAATTAGAAGGGCTTTTGTCAAGCCACACTACCTCATTTGTGTTGAAATTGTGATTGTTATAATCTCTCCACATGTCATGTGAGGAGACTTTGTTAGAATGTATATGATCTATTTGTAAGACCTAATTGAATAACTTAAAACTTTTCGTTTGATTTCTCTATACTTCATATGAGGAGGCATGTTATTGGAAAAGATATTGGTTATCACCCCTTTATCACTTATACTAACCCAAATGTCTGACTGCATTTCCTGTATTTGTTCATCTCCTCATTGAAAGAATGGGTATAAATGATCAATGGATAGCTTGATGATATCTTAAAAGATCTCAAATTGACTTTGTTAACATGGTACATAGCTTGATATCTTAAAAGATCTCAAGTTGACTTTTTTAACAACGTGGTATACCATCTTAGTTAATCCAATTCATTAAATGATGTGATGGAAATCCCCAAAGTACAATAACAACCTAGTAAAAATATCGTTAATATGCGGATCTAGAGAGTTCCAGTAGTATGCAGCTTTATCCCTAATTAGTAGAGAGGTTGTTTTCAAGAAATCCCTAAAGAAGTATTTTGATGAAATAATTTTTGGATTTTGATCCAAATGAATTGTAATTTTGTGATATAAATTATGACAGTTATGTTTGACATGATATAGTTCTAAATCACATGAATAGATTATTATTCTTTTTCTTTCCAATCGTGGTTTTAGACTGTCAAGGAGTCTTTATTGTCATCTATGATAACCTTCTTATGGGGGTTTTGTTTCCTAGGTTTGCCACGATGTCATGATGCCTAAAATTTGAGGCAGTGTGCTTATTGTTGAATGTTTTGAATGTTGAAGATAATTTGTATTACATGAATTTGTATACATAGGAACAAGGGTTTGTATACAAAATTCTTAGGACTATTTAGGAAGTAATCTAGCTATTAACTCTATGAAATCTTTCAATTATAGGAGAGATTATAGGTGTAATTATAACAATATCAATGCTAATAATCTCTGGTCAACACTCCCCTTCAAGTTGGTGCATAGATATAGCACATGCCCAACTTGCAAACGAGGTTATGAAGTTTTTTGTTGTGGAGTCCTTTAGTGAAGGCATCTGCCAGTTGTTCATTTGACCCCACATGGAATAATTGGCCAGAGCCATTCACAAGTTTCTCCTTCACGAAGTGTTGATCAATTTCTATGTGTTTTATTCTATCATGGTGAACAAGATTGTGAGCTATACTAATGGCAGCTTTGTTATCACAGTAGAGAGATGAACTTCCTTCATCCGTAAGTTGTAATTTATTCATCAGCTTCTTTACCCACAATAGTTCACACACACCTTGAACCATAGCTGTATATTCGGCTTCTGCACTAGATCTAGCAACTACATTTTGTTTATTGCTTCTCCAGGCGACTAAATTTTCTCCTATGAGCGTAGTTGATCTTTTATCATCTGGAGATCCAATCCAATCAACATCTGTAAATGCTTCTATCTTAAGATGACCATTGTTAGTGAACATAAGATTGGAGCGGACTTTAGATAATGCAAAATGCGGAATACGGCTTGTAAGTGTGGTTCTCTTCTGTATCACTTCCAGTTACAATAATGCCATCAATATAGATAATAAGAAGCGTGATCTTACCTTCGGAGTGCTTCAAAAATAGGGTATGATCTGCATTACTCTGTTGATAAGCAAAGGAGATCGTAGCCGATTGAACTTTTCAAACCATGCTCGTGGTGATTGTTTCAGCTTGTACAAGGCCTTTTTAACCTACAAACCTTCCCTTGTGTCTTCTCATCTTCAAACCTTGGAGAAATCTCCATATACGCCTCCTCCTCCAGATCCCCATGAAGAAATACATTTTTGACATCAAACTGTTACAAGTCCCAATCCAAGTTAGTTGCACACGAGAGTAAAACTCTTATTGTATTCATCTTAGCAGCAGGAGCAAGGATTTCATGATAGTTCACTCCATAGGTTTGAGTAAAGCCTTTAGTCACCAATCTCGCCTTGTATCTCTTAATGGATCCATTTGGCTTATGCTTCACTATGAATACCCATTTACGGCCAACTATTTGTATTCTGCAGCAGTGAATACCTAACTACTACTGTTTTCAGTTGGTATCTGAGAATTAAAATCCAATTTTTCCTGGTGCCTTTCCTCAGTTTTGTTTCTATTACACACCCCCAGCCCATCCTCTAGCCCTACCAACCCAAAAAAATTTTCCTGGATTTCTTTCCTGGTGCCTTTCCTCAGTTTTGTTTATGTTCCACACCCTTCAGCCCATCTTCCAACCCATCCTTTAGCATGCAATAATCTTGAAGAATCCGACAGGCAGCAAGTTTCAAGGTATCTTAGAGGATTAAGATCATCCATAAGTGAAAGGCTTGGGATGCACACTATTTGGAACATAGAAGAGGCCTACAAATTGGCCATGAGAGCTGAAAAGATGGAAAATGCACCTAAGAGGTTTGAATACCCTAGGAGATCAACTCAACCAATTCCAAAAGGGGAAAGCATTAGTTGAAACATTGAAAATCGATAATGCCCCTAAAGATCTATGAGTGGACAAAAGGAAGCCTTTTGAAGGAGGTGGCAGCAGTAGTAAAGGAGTTCCTAAGGATTCCAACCCATATACTCCACCAAAAATAGACGTGTTATAAATGTCGGAAGCCTGGACATATCTCTAGTAATTGTTCTGAGAGAGATGGTCAACGTTACTGAAAAGGGAGACTTTAATGAAGGTGAAAAAGATTTGGAAGAGCTTCAAGAAGAGGGAGAAGAAGAAGAGTTCGCTGAAGAATTTGCTGACGATAGAGTTAGTCTAGTGGTAAGGAAGATACTTTGTCCATCTAAAACCGAGGAGTCACAACAAAGAAGAAGCATGTTTAGATCCTTCTGCACTGTTAATGGTAAGGTATGCAACTTGATTGTAGACAATTGCAGTGATGAGAATTTAGTGGCAAGAAAGATGGTGGATCATATGAAGTTTCCTACTTTCCTCATCCCTACACCATTGGTTGGCTTACTGATGGGCTAGCATTGAGAGTAACTGAAGTATGTCAAGTTCTTATTTGTATAGGAAAGTCTTACAAGGCTACTGTTTATTATGATGTGGTGGACATGAATTTAGGCCACATATTCCTAGGAAGGCCATGGCGATTTGACATGGATATTACTTATAGAGGAAGAGATAACACCGTCTCATTCCAATGGAAAGGCAAGAAAGTGACCATGCTACCCACAGATGCAGACTTTGAAAGGCCAAAGACTTTTAGAGAGGAGGGAAAGACATTGTTGACCCTTAGTGGGCAATATTTTTAGAAGGAAGTTAAGGAGACTCGAGAGGTTCATGTCTTGGTGGTAAAGAACCAATTATTGGAGGAGAAAGAGGAGGAGAATGGAGCTAATTCAGATCTGGTTCAGCCGCTTTTGGAGGAGTTTTCAGATCTGGTCTAGTCCGAATTACCTAATGAATTGCCTTCTATGAGAGATATTCAACATCACATTGATCTAGTACACGGAGCTAAGCTTCCTAATCTGCCCCATTATAGAATGAACCCTAAGAAGCTAATATTCTAAGAGAACAAGTGGAAGAATTGATGAAAAAGGGCTTGATATGAGAAAGCAATAGTCCTTGTGCTGTTCCTGCACTTTTGACACCCAAGAAGGATGGATCATGGAGAATTTGTGTTGACAGTAGAACCATTAACAAAATCACCGTGAGATATCGATTTCCTATTTTCAGATTGAATGACATGCGTGATTAATTTTGTGGTTCTCAAGTATTCTCTAAACTTGACTTGAAAAGTGGTTGTCACCAAATAAGGATCAGACCTGGGGATGAGTGGAAGACCGCATTTAAAACAAAAGAGGGGTTGTATGAGTGGCTAGTCATGCCCTTTGGGTTGTCCAATGCCCCTAGCACTTTTATGAGACTCATGAACCAAGTTCTTAGACTTTTTATTGGAAAGTTCGTGGTTGTTTATTTTGATGATATCCTTGTCTATAGCAGAACAATCGAATAGGATCTAGTACGCTTGAGGAGAGTCTTGTCTGTTTTAGAATATAATAAGCTTTACTTGACCTTGAAGAAATGTTGTTTATTGACTAGCAAGCTACTATTATTGGGGTATGTGGTTAGTTTTGAAGGAATTCATGTGGATGAAGAAAAGGTGAAGACAATTTGTGAATGGCCTACCCTTAAGAATGTTAGTGAGGTTCGATCTTTCCATGGGCTAGCTACTTTCTACAGGAGGTTCATTAGAAACTTTAGTTCAATTATGGCCCCTATCCTAGAATGCATGAAGAAGGGAAAGTTTAATTGGAATGCTGAAGCGGAGAAAAGTTTTGCTTTGATTAAGGAAAAACTCAGCACTACTCCTATCCTAGCCTTATCAAACTTTGACAAACTTTTTGAGGTTGAGTGTGATGCATGTGGAGTAGGTATTGGAGCTATTTTATCTCAAGAAGGTTGATCTGTAGCTTGCTTTAGCGAGAAGTTTAACGATACAAGGAAAAGATGGAGTAACTATGATTAGGAATTTTATGTAGTTATGAGAACATTGAAATATTGGGAACATTATCTAATTCAAAGAGAGTTCATTCTTTACAATGATCATCAAGCTTTAAATTTTCTGAACAGTCAAAAACACTTGAGTAACTATGATCAGGAATTTTATGCAGTTGTGAGAACATTGAAACATTGGGAACATTATCTGATTCAAAGAGAGTTCATTCTTTACACTGATCATCAAGCTTTAAAGTTTCTGAACAGTCAAAAACACTTGAGTAATATGCATGCCAGATGGACTACTTTCTTACAGAAATTTCCCTTTGTTATTAAACACAAGTCTGGTGTGAATAACAAGGTGGATGATGCACTTAGTAGGAGGACAGTATTGTTTTCTACTATGTCCCAAGAGGAAGTTAGATTTGAAGTTTTAAATAAGCTTTATGAGGATGATGAAGACTTCAAGGACATGTGGTTAAAGTGTATTCAGAAGCAGCCTACTGGTGAGTTCCATATCACTGATGGTTTTCTTTTCCATGGTAACCAACTTTTTGTTCCTCATACTTCTCTTAAAGAAAAGTTGATTCATGATATGCATAGTGGAGGATTAGCCGGTCACATGGGAAGGGACAAGACCATTACTAGTCTTGAAGACATGTTCTATGGGCCTCAGTTGAAGAAAGATGTTTAAAAGTTTGTGGAAAGGTGCTATGTTTGTCAGACTACTAAAGGAAGATCCCAGAATACTAGTTTGCATATGCCACTCCCTATCCCAGAAGATATTTGGGAGGACTTGTCTATGGACTTTGTCCTTGGGTTACCTAGAACACAAAGGGGAGTTGATTCTATTTTTGTGTAGTTGATAGATTTTCCAAGATGGCGCATTTCATTGCATGTAAGAAGACTGCCAATGCCTCTAATGTGGCTAGACTATTCTTTAAAGAAGTAGTAAGATTGCATGAAATTCCTAAATCTATTACATCTGACCCAGATTTGAAGTTTTTTAGTCACTTTTGGAAAACTTTGTGGAGGATGTTTTATACTTCTTTAAACTTTAGTAGCACTACTCATCCACAAACAGATGGTTAGACTGAATCACTTAATAGGACTCTTGGAAATCTATTGAGGACTATTTGTGGAGACAAGCCTAAGCTATGAGATTTAGCACTAGCTCAAGCTGAGTTTGCCTACAATAGTGTTGTTCATAGTGCTATTGGTAGATCACCATTTTTCTTGGTATACTTGAAAGTTCCAAAGAGTGTTGTTGATCTGATAAAACTTCCAAAGTTACCGAACTTAAGTATAGCAGCTGAAAATATGACCAAACAAGTGAAGACTGTGCAAGAGGAGATTCGAGAGAGACACGAAAGGACTAATGTCGAATATAAAGAACAAGCCGACAAACACAGGAAGTCTAAAATTTTCCAAGAAGGTGACAAAGTGATGATTTTCTTAAGGAAAGAAAGATTCCTGTTGGAACCTACAACAAATTGAAGCCGAAGAAATATAGTCTGTATGAGATACTAAATAAAATCAACGACAATGCTTATGTTATCAATCAGCTTGAGGAGATGGGAATTTCAAAGACTTTTAATGTTGCTAATATCTATGATTTTTGTGGAGAAGAAGAACTCTATCCTAATGACAACTCAAGGTTGAGTTCTTTTCAAGTGGAGGGGGTTAATAAAGGATAAACCCATAAGGATTTGTTTATATTGTCCTCGACCTATTAGGATTTGGTTATGTTGTCATATACTCATTAGGATTTGTTTCTGTTTTATTTTATTTTATTTTAATTTTCCTATTTAGGCAGGTTTTCTTGTCCAGCAAGAAAAAGAAATACGATAGCTATAGAAAAAGATTTCAATCAATCCTTTTCACGCTAGAATTAGGACTCTCATGTGCCACTTTAGGGGTATAAAAGGGAGGGTTAACAAATGTTTTGGGGGACCAAAAACATTGCCTTTAATAAAAGCTTCTGCAGGAAATTTTCCTTAGATAAACTATCTTTCTCTTGTTGATTAAATCCTAAGTTTTATGCTTGGATTTGGTTCAGAGATTAACTTAAAATCTCTAGTTAACTACTTCTGCTTTGTCATTACATCTAATTGCGTTTGACTACATTTTCACAAATCTTGGCCCTTGACATTAACGGGAAAAAAAATACATGTCAATTTTCATTCTATATTTTCTAACACGCCTCTACCATTTTGAAGGATAACATAAACTCTGAATACATGTTTATCAAGTATCCTGCATATCCTTGTTCTCTGTTTTCGCCACTTAAGAAAGAAGTTTTCATATTTTCCTGATTTCGTGTGATATATCTTTCTGTTGTTGTGCATGATTGAAAGGAATGATGAAGATGTGCCGGGGTAGAATTTTGTTTGTTATATAGTACATTTTGGTAACCAAGCTGTTAATGACTTGCGACAAATTCTCACCAGGCTTTAGATTTAAAAAAGCTGCAAACACCTCTCTATGAAGAATTCTACAACACATTGAATGGAGCAGTTCCTCAGAGTGTGGTTGGAAATGTAAATCATGAAACTCTTGCAAATTCACCGAACTTACCCCCTAAAAATAGATCACCTAAACGACTTCCAAGTAGAAGACTTTCTGCTGTTGTTGATGCTGTCAACAATGCCAGTCCTGGAAGTAATAAGAATCATCTACCAAATGAGGAAATCATCCAGAAGCGAGCTTTACAGGAAATTCAGCCACCTCCAAATCGTGAATGGAAAGACTTACTTGTTGATACCCGGCAGGAAGCCATCACCCCTGTGTAAATATGCCTTAATTTCTCTTCTTACATGATCATATCTGGTGTGATCTTAAATCTAAGAACTATTGGTTTAATTCGCAGAGCAAGCTTCTCAGAGAGGCAAAGAAAATGGAAAGAAGAGCTTGATGAAGAGCTTCAGAGAAAACGAGGTAAGTTTAAGTCTGGAGTAAATTGCCATCTGGCTGTCTAGAGACTGACATTGTGTCTTGCAATATTCTTATTATCACTTTTTTTTCTTTGCCTGAAACCATAGGTAGTAGAAATCAACATCGTCTTTCTAGATGTCAGTCTTCGTGAAATAAGGGTGTTCTTTTTATTGGAGTTTTACCTATGTAAGTTAATATAAGTCATGGCGTGGGACTAGAAAAAAAGGTACTCAATGGGTAGAGGATGTTAAAAGCATAGTCCACCCAGAATCAATCCTGCTGGAGTTCCTACTAAACAAAAAAAAAATCCCATCTCAAAATGTAACAATGAAACTGATAAGAAATTGTAATGGAGGAAAATGTCTGTTACATGGTTAATATGTTGTGGTTTTCATTAGTTTGAGGGTTACGATTTGGGCTGTATCAACATTTTTAAGTACTTATTGCAGAGATCATGCGGCAGGCAGGCGTAGTGGGGAAGGCATCATCACCCAAGGATCGAATTCTAACTCGACAGGGAGAACGATTACGGTTTGCATTTGATGGTGAATGAAATTGTGCACCTCACTCGTATTTGCCCTGCTTCTTCCTGATGAGAAATGATGCTTTTCCATTAGGATTTTAGTGTATGTATCTAATATTATATCTGGTGAATGTTGTCTAATAAGATACAGAATCCATTTTGCCACATACAACCATGCTTCCATTGTATTATTGCCCCTTGTGTGGTCATGGCAAAAAATTGGTACAAGTCCTCGTATGATCTTTTTCTCCACCCCATTGAGGCCAGGTGAGAGGTGATAAGTTATTGCGGGATTCAAAACATAGAAGTATATTTTCAAGTTTGTGCTCGAAGTGTGAATGAGTAATTACATTCAGTCATTTATTTTATGAATGAAAAATTGCAATTAGGAGTTTTGATGTTGGGATTGTGTGTAAAGTTGAACTCCTCTAGCTATCTCAAAGGAGATCCCTTATTCAGGTTCCAGTTATGTATCTCAAAGTCAGTCTCGTTTAGGCTTCTTGGCCAACAGGCAAAGGCCGATCTCATTTCTTGTTGATGTTTAATAGAATTCCTAACTATTTCTGAAGCCATCTCCTTTACAGATTTTCCGGTTCTAAATCACTTGAGCTAAACTGTTCTCTCCAGGAAAAATGCAGAGACAAGAAAGCTCAGCTCTTGACCTCTGTTCCTGAATGTTTCAGGAGTGCAGGTACCAAATAATTACTATGTTAAATCATTAACCGAACTTTGTATCTGCTTTTCGTGATCAATCAATCCAACTTTAATTGGTCATTTCAGGGTTTATTCAAATCCCCTCCAACACTAACTTTATGCTAATTTAAGAGACAAAATCTCGTGTGATTTGAATCAGTACATACATGCATGAAAAATGTTGTCCAAATCTCAGGACAGCAGACGCTTTTTTTTTTATTATCTTCACAAATATCTGGAGTACCGTCTTGTTACGCTACTGGGCCATAATGTCTGTCAAGTCATTGATCATGTTTAGTGTTTAGTCAAAAAGCCTGAAAATGTTCCTGCCATGAATGTGCTTGGTTGTTTAGAGACCACCCAAGACTAGTGATGGGTTGAGCATAATATGCCGAGATCTGTGGGAAGGAACTTAGCATCAGTAACCAGTCAAGAGAGAGGGTCTTCAAGTTCCTATGTTTGTGTTTCATGCTTAGTTCGCTACCATTTTTCTACTTGCTCGTGTTGTTTTCTGCCTTACTTTCAAATATTGTAGACCGCGTTGTTTGACCTTTTAAAAAAAGTTATAGTATTATTTAATTATACAACTTTCTTCATTATATTTTATTAATTTTCATCTATTTTTAATTTAAAATGATGTGATATTTAAATTATTAAATTTTAATACGGACTAATTTTAAAATTATTATAGAAATAAAATTAGCATAATATAGAAGAAAAGACATAGATGATGACCTAAAAAGTACTATAAGAAGTAAAATTAGAATTTTAAAAAAGATAAAGACATGGCATTTTCTATGATTAAATTTTCATAATTTTTAAATTTCTAAAAAAATTCTTTACCATTTTTAGATTTTAGTTAGAAAATAACAACCAATTACATGCTAACATATGTAGACTAATTAAATATTATTGATACTATAGCCTAAATCTTTTAAACTCGATTCAAACCAATTAAACTTAAATTAAGTTTATAATTTAAAATAATTATAATAAATTATTAACTAAAATCAAATTTAATTATCATATTTGAATTTAAGAGTTGAATTTGATCATTATTTGACTGATTCACACGCGATGCTCATGATATATGTGTTTTGTAGCTATTATTTACTTAAAGTCAAGAGAAGAATATTTAAAAAAGTTTAAATTTTTGATATTTTAAAAATAAAAAATTTAAAGTTCTAATTAATCATTTTAAAAATAAAATTAATGGTTTTGATTTTTTATAGAATAAATTATATTTTAAGTTTTAAAATTAAATAATTATAGACGTTACCATAACAAAAAATGGAAAGATACCACCAGGCCAACACGACACCCACTCCTTCAATGAAACAATAATGTGAAGAGGAGCAGAAATACCAAAAAAACCGAAGAATACGAAACTTACAAATTGGAATGATTAAAAAAAAACTGTGGATGTCTTCAGGCCGTAATCCTGAGGCGCACTTCTCTTTGAAAGCGTGTGGTCTCTGATTTCAAACACATGTTTTCATACAAAGTTGGTGGCTAAGTCAAATTATTTTTTATATTGAAATTTTGTAAGAAATAGAAGAGAAGCTTTTCTTGTTTTTTAGTTATAAAATTAACACATAGCATTTTCTGTCGGTGCCCTTTGATTTCTAAAATTTTTTTATCAAATTTTCGATTTCTTTTTTATGTTATAACATATTTTGCACAAAGAAATACAAAATCAAATACTTAAAGGAATTTATATAATTAATATAATAATTAAATTAACATTATTGGTTTTAAATAAAAATGAAGGCAATTTAGTTATATTATAAAACTTACTTTTTGTACGTAATTAAAGATAAACCTTCGTTTAATTGTTTTTAAATAAATATTAAAAAGGATTTTTAATATAAATTATTACGTTTGGGTTGAAAATTTAAAAAAACATAGATTCTTATAATTAAAAAATTTAATCAATAAGTAGCTATAATTTTAAATTACACAATTAATCTTCAGACTCTCAAAGAGTACACACCTTTACTTTTATATATTAACATGATAGATGATTTACATAAGTATGCTCAAGCTGATTATCCCGACGTTGGTGTTATCTTTTTTTATACTACACCTTTCGGGTGCCATTTTATTCAGAAACATATCGAAAAATTGCACCTCTAAATTTGTTTTGTAGTCTATTGTGTATTTTGTTTCCTTTTAATTTGAGGTTTAAGATTAAAAAATAATATTATTGCATGGTGCTGTAACTTTTTCTTTCCAAAAGAAGCAATGGATCTCGGTCTTTCTTCTGTGTCGAACTACATCACTAAAGCCATATATATATGTATATATATATATAAGAAAACTCCTCCAGCAATCACCGAAATCAGATGGATAAGAACATAGAAAGTTATAAACTTTAGTGGTCAGTCGTAATTGATCAAAGACTCCACCAACTTTACATTCATGGACTACCCTTTTCATTCCCTTATGTCTACATCTACATCTACTTCTTATCTTATTCTTGTTCCTTTAGTCTACACATTTATGTCGAAAATTATACTCAACGTGACCATTTAAGCATGTAATTAAGAAACGGACATGAGATTCAATTCTCAAGTTGGTACATATGATATGGAGATGCATGCTTGTTTGTAGAATATAGAGTATAGATTGTAATTTGACCTTGTTATAAGGAAATCAAGAAGGAGATTCCAACAGTAATTAGGATGTTAAAAAATAATTTTGAAGTAAATCTTTTTATAAATCATTTAAAAGTTTAGTTCAATTTCTTATTAGGGTCTTGGTGTCAAAGTTTGGGACTGGGGTGGTAGCTTTTGGTTATCCTTTTGTTGGTGACGTAATAGTTAAAGTAATTCCCACAAATTAAATTTGCACCTTTTGTTCATTTCTTTTTCATAATTAAATTCCACTATTTATATACATAATTATTCACATAATGATTCGAATCAATAATTAAAGTGACATAATTTATTAATTTGTTGGTCAATTTTATAAGCTAATTAGATTTTTGTAAGCAAATAATTTAACAATTTCTTTTCTTGATTGAGCTTTAAATTTTGTGATAAGTAAGGACAATCATTCTTCAAATTCTTCAATTTCATTTAATCTTAAATTGGTATTGTCAAGAATCTTATATCGAATAAATGTGAGTGCATTCAATCATTTATAATAATGTGTAAACCTCCCATCTCGAGCTAGCTTTTTTAATATGGTATTAGAGCTCATTTGTCTCGATAGCTTGGGGGCACTCGGTTCTGTACCTTTACTCAGTACGTCTAGTAGATATCCAATCCTGTTTTGGATTGAGAGGGGTGTGTCAAGAATCTCACATCGAACAAATGTGAATGTATTAAGTCATTTATAATAGTATGCAAATTTCTCCTTTCAAGCTAGCTTTTGGAGGTAAGTTAGGCCTTTCATTAGATATGATGACAATTTAATGTCGGTTGAACCTTTTAAATTTTAAATATCTTACTAGTCTAACATTCGATTCGGTTTTGAAAATTCGATCGATATTGACCAAATTATCATTAATTTCACTTGTAGCTTGAGTCCAAAACCATCCATATTCTTGAATGGCACATAGAATATTTTAAGAAAAGGGAGAAAAAAAGATAGTGGGAAGTGTAAATTATAATATTTAATTAAATAAAGTAAACAAAAAAGAAAGCAAACCCCATTTAAAATCCTTAGCTCCCAAGAAATCCACCAAAAAGCCAATTGAAATGACACTTTTTTAGGAAGTTGTCCTCAATTGACACTACCTAATTATTCACAAGTGCCACTTCATCATTGGCATGCTAATGGATCATCTCAATCCACATCGTTTGCTTTGCGTGGATTGCATAGCATTTGAGACACTTAACGGAAAAGAATCCCCTGCATGAAACCATTGGTTCGATTTAATAATTTAATTTTTATCTATTCATTTATCGAATCCCATTCATAAATTTGATTTAAATTAATAATTTATAATAAATATAATAAATTGTTGATTTAATTTAAATTTAATCGAT
>JANVCL010000214.1:45566344-45589448 GCA_026546855.1 Erythroxylum incrassatum | reverse complement strand
TAAAATAATAAATATAATAAATTGTTGATTTAATTTAAATTTAATCGATTTAAATCAAATTTATAACTTATGTTTAACGGTGGTGTCGAGTTAGTGGAATATAAAGACATAAGGTTAAAAAATTTTGTATTTGAATTCCCCTACTTATACTTTCTCGATCAAGCAGACTTACTTACAAAGTACCCGATTGACGTGATTTACAGGTTATTACATTAATCTAGAGATTTACTCAGGGTACATCAAAAGGGTAACGGTTACAGATTTTTCCGTTTAAAAAAAGTGGTGTTAATAAAATTAAATTATGTTTACTTGTTTTTATTCATTTTAACGTATTTTTTCATTAATTTCAACATAAAAAACTTCTGCAAAATAATAAATTTATTAAAATTACGAAAAAGTCTCAATCTATTAAAATAAGTGGTTCGTCTTTTTCACATGACATCAGCAAAAATAACTTCTTAATTGGAATATGATTATGTGAATTTTTTTATTATTAATTAAAAATAAAATGATCAATTAATTATTGTCTCTTACCTCATTGTTTTTATTTTTTTTTCATTTTCGATCTTTCCTATTTGCCCACGTGACTTGCATTTATCTTTAAGAATAGCCTATGCTTGGTAGGTATTGACTTTATGTTTCGTTTAATATAAATAGGAAATAATTTTCGTAGATTTTTAAATACTTAATTCAATTTTATAGTACTAATACGGAAAATAACAATAAATTTGATAACTTATAATTTTAATTAAAATTTTCAAAATATCAAATAAATTATGAAGTAAATTATACGAATAAGTGTATACTTATTTTAGATTTTTGATATTCTTAATTTATTAAATAATTTAACGTAATACTATTTTTGCTAACAATTAAAACGATAAAGTTCATATTAGTATTATAAAATTACGGTACATAATTTTGATATTTTTTAAAATATATGTTTTCTTGTTAATTATTTATTGATTTTGTTTTAGTAAATTAAAAAAATAATGTAATGAACAAGTAAGCACGTGAAAAGTACGGCTTCAGATCACCTGTGCCTTCTACCCTGTGCCTCCTGTGTCACAAAGCTTTCCAACCATACAACTGTATGGTTGGGATGCTCTCTACAATGATTGGAATGTTTTGTGACACAGGAGGCACAGGTGATCTGCTCCTGAAAAGTACGATCAGATTCTCTGTTTTGGTTAGCCAGTTCGTAAACACAACAAATATATAAACTAGATTAGTTACAACAACCTAATGACCGTAACTCCTTGACGTTGAAGAACATTAATTTCAAGCGGTCTTTTGGGGGGATATAAATGTTGAAATGGAAAATGAAACGTGAAGTTGTAGGTTCTGTTCTTCTGTGACTAGTCTTCGCATCACATGAACTTGTTGGTTGTGACACACGACATACCAAAGAACAGTTTGACAAAGCATGATTCGGTTAATTTTTTTAATTTATGCTTTTTTATAATTATGAAATTAATTTTTTATTATGTAAATTTTTTTTAAAAATACATTTGAAAAGGCAAATGTAAATTTTTTATTAAATAAAAAATTAAAACTTACTCTTACTAACTATTGTACTTAAAATTTCAGTATTAAATAATAAAATGTTTAAAATTAACTAAATTCATAATTACTTTCTTTCCAATTGTGCTTAAGTCTAATATTGATAACAAAAAAAAAAGAAAAGGCTATATTCTATTTTTATTAAAATTTATTATTTTTTGAAAAATCTTTTTTGTGTGGCACCTTTGGCTTTGCCTTTTCTGGTGTATTTGATTTGAATCAATTTTGGATATCTCAAGGAAAAGCAACGCTTTCCATGTGTGTGGGAAAGATGGCTTCTTTCAATATCAAGATCTTGTCAGGCTGTTGTTGTACGGATGCATACTGTGCCACAAACTCCTGTTTACTTCTCTCCAAACTCCAAAGAGATAAGAATTGGGGGCGGTGGAAAGCTGCTTAAGGATTGGCAAGGGGACGCGATCACCTGTTTGTGAATCAGATTAGATTATATTGGCAATCATTACATAAATGCATGCATAACCTGAATTTGGCAATTTTATGATTAAAGATTGAGTCGGATCTTTGTCTCTCGTAAAAGATCTATTCGATTTAAATAAAAATTAATTTAGGTATAAATGATTTAAAAGTATCTTTTTATAATTAGGATCTGATCAAGATATCTCGTGAACAACCAAAAAAAAATATGTATAACCTGAATTAAAACAGGTTGATTTCATTTAATTAGTCAGAGGCAATTTCAACAAAATTCGATCGGACTCTTTTTAATTGATTTTTTAATTTAATAAATTTTTGTTAAAATTGAACAATTTATTAATTTATATGTCAATTTTATAAATTAATTGATTTTTATTTTACCGTGCCTTTTTTAATCAAATTTTAAATTCTTCGATAAAGATAATTTTTAATTTAATTTTAAATTCTTTCATTTCATTTAATCTTTACCTGATTTTATAACAATTAAATATTTTTTAATCTAATTTTAAAAACACTGATTAAATGGATATTATTTAAAAACAGAAGTCAAGAGTGGCAGCAAACAGAAAATTGCCAAATTGGAGAAAATTGGGAAAAATAAATATTAAGTTAGGTTCTTTTATTTTTTAATATTAATGAAATTAATATCTAACATATAAAATTATGTATATTTAGCATTCACTTAGAATTTATAGCATCCGTCAAGTTATTTTAAAAAAAATTGAAAATTGATTTTTGTTTAAATTCGCAACATAATTGTAAAATTTATTAATGTTTAAGATTTTTTATATTAAATATTTTTAATACTACTTTTGTTTAGTTGTAAATTAGTGATTTGTTGAAAATAATTTATTTAAATAACCTATTTTATATTTTATATTTAATTACGCAAAAAAGCTTAATCTCTCTGAATAAAGTTCCTATACGTTATGAAATAGTTTGCTGTTGGGGCACTAAACTCGTATTTATAAATTTATAAATTCCAATTTTATAGTGTAAAATTAATTCCTTCGTATTGTAAGATGAACTAATTCTGTTAACAATTATTAAGTCTTGCTAATGTCATAATTGATTTTAAAATTAATTATTATGTTAGCTTTTTAGTTTAGTTTTTAATTGTCGACTAACTTTTATTTTTTTAGTCTTTGATCAGGGTATCTACCGACGAATTTAATGACTAATCCCCTTGCTAATTGAAAGACACCTCACAAGATGGGACAGCTAGCTCAAAGATTTAAAGCTGCTCCATACTTAAAGCCAAAGATCGAACCCTAACTTTTGATTAAAGGTAGATAAGTCCCTTGCCACTTAACCACACCCCTCAAATTTATCAACCGACTTCTTTGATTCAGCTTTTAATTTTTGATTGGATTTAACAATTATTAAGTAAACCAAACGCTTGTTTCAATCTACTCTTGGTGTTTGAACGTGAACATACTTTTGAGGCTAGAGAGAGAAACAGATCTATAACTAACGATAATAACTACCAACCAACAAGCTTGGGTTTGCTTGACAATGGAGTTCATCATGAGAAACAAGAAAATAAGAACAAAAAAAGGTTTAAATTCGTTATGAAGAACAGAAAGAGAAAGGAACAGTCTCAAAACATCTAATTTTGATTTTAATGGCTATAGAGGTTTGGTCAGACATCCAAAATTAATCTTTTTTTAAGTAGCCACCCAAAAAGCTTCCAAATTTATCAATGGTTTCTTCTCTATCTGCCCTTCTTCTTTGCACCTGAAGTTTAGTGTTTGGTAATCCTCCATTCCCGTTTCATTTTCATCCGTCTCCTCTTCGTAACAGCCACAATCTTCTTGTTGGAACTCGTCATCAATCATGTCGTTCTCAATCTCGACCACGTTCTTGTCGTCGCCTTCACTAATCAGTTCATTTTCTTCCGTGGAGGCCACGCTTTTAGAAACAGGGTCTTTGACAAAGCGTAGTAGAAGGCGGCCATGGCTTCTTTCAGCTTGAAAACAAGAGCTCATCGATGGGGACTTGACGGCTTTAAGTATCAATCTTCCACCTTCACGGTAGGGCCTCATTTGTAGAGATTTCGATCCAGTCATCGTCGTCAATGGTGGTGGGAATCTACGAGAATTTGCTTTCTTAGCTTCCAAGCATCGACGAGACCTCTGTTGCTCTCTCGGTGTAGAAGAACTTTCTACTTTCGACAACGAGAAAATGTTGTCGTCTCTGATGTCCGTTCCAGTTTCACTTCCTAGATTCTCAGTGCATAGTTCCAAGCTCTTCTCGCTAAGCTTTGACGAAGATCGCTTAACCAGTGGATGGACATAGACTGTTTCTTTGTCTGATGGTTGTTTGGTGTCGGGCAAAGATTGGAGGAAGCTCCATCCACCAAAATCAGGTTTTGGTGATACATGTTCAACCTTCTGGTTAATCTCCTCATGTTGACATTTCTCTTCGAGTTCTCTGAGAGTATCGGAATCTGGAAAACAGGGCTTTAAAGCGAATTCAAGGGATTGAGAAAAGTGGGGTTTTGGTGGTGACAATCTAAGCCTCAGTGCCCTTGACTCGACAAGCTGAGAGTCCAGGCATGATTGCAAACCTTGGCAAACAACTGTTGCCATTTTATGATAAATCTGGTGTTGTTACAGTTAAAAAAGAGACCAAAACAAAAACCTGCAAAAAGGTACTCACTAGAGCAGAGCAAAAGCACAGGAGAAACAGATTAAAACTGAACGGGACTCTTCTTGGAGGAGAAAGGGTGAGAAAGAGAGGTTGTGTACGAGGGACTAGGGAATGGTGCGGGGGTGTGAATTTATAGGCTCCTACAGTGAGATGGGTACAGGGCCTTGCTTTTTTTTACGCCACTTGAAGTATACAAGTATTAAAACTGCAAAAGGAGAATAAAGAAACAGAGTAAAGCAGACAATTGACAGAGCTATATAAACATCCACCATAGTTTTATTATAATTTTCTTAAATTATTAATTTAAATTTAAATTAATTATTTCATGTTAAATTTAAAAATTGAATTAAATTATTATATTAGTAATATTTAATTAGTTTATATTTAACATTCATATAACTATTATTTCATTGATTTTTTTAATAGAAAAAAATTACAAATTAGCGCGGAGCTAAGATTTCAAATATATCTTATAGAAGGATAAGATAGCGTTTTATAGGTGAATTTACAAAATAGATAGCTTGTATATTAAAAAGACCTATATAATCGGCCAATTAGTCAGCACATCTATTACTTTCTCGATAAATATGCCAATACGCAACAGTCCAATTTCTCGCTAATAGTTCATAAATGCCCCTGTTTCATTGTTAACGGAAATCTGTAAAAGAAACAGAGTACGGGAACAAATAGAGGGTGTTAACAGCGAATGGTCCAGGATTTTACCATCTTTCCTATTCCCTTCCAAAAGAAAGGCAACAAAAAGTGAGGGAACAAAAGGATCCTCTCAAATATTTTCAGATACTTTGATGGTGACATCTTTTTATTGTGGCGAAAAACAGGGGAAAGAGAAAATCCATTGTTGCTTTGCACTGAGAAGTCAAATACTTCGTTGACAGCTCTACCCAAGGAATCAAGATAGGAGGAAGAAAGATACCATCTGCCCACGACCTTTGAATTTTCAATTAGGGTGGTGTTAATGTTATTACACAAATCCACCGTCGATCATGCCGACCATCAACTTCAATTGACCAATCTCCTGTTGAGCATCAAGCTTGAAAAAGATTATATTTATCATTCAAAAAAGAAATTAAAGTTTAATTGAAAAAATATTATAAATAAAAATGAATTAATTAATTTTTGTTTATAAAAACTTATGAATTTATAAAAATTAATTAGTTAATTAATAAATAGATAAATTTTTTATAAAAAATATTAAAATAAAATAAATTAAAAGTTAAAAATTAATTAGTTGAATGTCAAAAATAATATTCCAATCCTGATTTAGACTTTTAGTACTGTCTATTTATATGAGTTTTATATAAATACATGGATGAGAAAGAAGATAAGAGAGAAGGTTTCATCGCAGTGATAACGAGACGCTGATGCAGAAAATACCAGTGTTTGGTTGTCAGTGGGAGGCAGTACATGTTTGTTGGGTCAATGATTTTGTTTCAGAGAGAGCCGGAAGAGTTGGACCAAACTAGCTTGACTCCTTAAGCCACGCACCCCACCATGGATTTCATGGAATATATACCCTCGCGTGTTCTTCACTCGCCATCATTGCTAGTATGTACACATTTTGACTTTTTATAAATTAAAATATGTAATTATAAATATATTTCTATATAAATAAAATCTGTTTAAATATAAATCAAATATAATTAATATTTACTAAGTTACTAAATAATTAATATTAATATTTTTATATAATATGTAATTTTTATATAACTAAATGTCCCAAGGCATTTGTTTTTGAATTTCTTTTTTTAATAATGGTAATATTTATATTACTTTTTTTTTGTGTGAATGTGAATTAAAGTAAGGTTGCAACTTGTAATATGCTGAATAGGAGTGCTGTGTGAGTCTCAAATTCAACTTGATCTTATCCAAATGTGGGCTTCGTCTTAATTAAATTTAAATTAATTCACTTCAAATTTAAAAATATATTTATTTTTTAATTTTAAGAGTAAATAATAATTTATTAAAGATATCAATAATTCAAAATTTTAATTCAATTGATGGATAATAAAATTAGAGAAGCCGAATATTTTTATGTGGTTGCGATTAAATTAATTGGAGTTTGGTTGGTGTTAACATCATTCGTGTCAGTGACCCGAAACCGGATGTTACATGCATCACCAAGCTGTACGGACTAGTAATGAAGACGTGTTAAAAGTGGGTTGATAAAGAAAGAACTGATCCTCCACTATTGCTTCCTTTCGTTTGTCGGCTGGGTGCTAACCTAGGTAGGACCCTCTCCCCCTGCTAATTAAATAATGTAGTTCTTAAATCGGTTTAAATTAAATTTAAATAAATAATTTATAAGATAAGAACACTTTTTAAATTAATTTTTAAAAAATTTTAAAAATAATAATGAATATGTGTTAGATAAATAACATATGTCAACTAATTAAATACTCGATCCTATTCAAAATAAGTGTCGTTTTAGAGGAATGCACACTTATTAAAAAAGTTAATGAAATGTCTGATACACCCTTATTAATTACATATTAAAATACCTTGAAAATATAATCTGTGTAATTAAGATGTGAGAGGAATTAAAGGGTAATTTTGGAAATAAAATCATAAATATACATAAAAAGTTACAAACGACACTTATTTTGAATAATTAAAATTTCTCTAAAACGACACTTATTTTGAATAGGAGGGAGTATTATTAACGTAATAATTCAACTCAATCCTTAAACTCGACTTAAACTAATAATTATACGACTGATTTAAGTCAAGTTTAATTGATCCAGACCGAATTTGATAATTGAATTACATTGTTATATATACATACATATATATATATATATATTTGAAATAATTACATTGTTATATTGCTAATATTTGATTGGTAAATATGGGTTATTCGTATCACATATGTTTCACATTTATTTTCTAAAAACTTTTGAAAACTTCAAAATTAAGACCTTTTTTTATTTAATCCTTAAATTTACAAGTTGGTACTAGAACTCACTTCCCCCACGTGAGGGTCTTGTGCCTGAAGCTTCCAAGCCTGGGAATGAGCATCACCGACGGTCACCATTTATAGTAAAAGGTGCAACTGAACAGAACAGAACAGCTGAAACATCGCAACTTGTAAAATAAACTTTCACATGTTGCCTTTCTGTGATTACACATTTGTCATACTATATAGTATGATCAAGTACACTCCTGCTTTTCTTATGTAAGTTTAACGCAAAAGGTCTGGTTAGGACAAGAAGTTCGTAAAATATCACATATCAAAAGTACTCACAAACTCTGAGAATTCATAGATTCGTTGTTCCAACCTAAGCGGAGATATCCCCATGTTAGGATGATGCAAAGGTGACTATGAACAGAACACTATTCCATAGTTTAAAGTCCTCGTGAAGTAATGATACAATGAACTAACATTTCTACTTTATACTGTCGAAATTAAATATTAGACATCAAGAAATATCTCTAATTCACGGTCTTTTGTTTTTTAACATAAGCTCGAACAGCTTACCTTCATCTGATATTTATTAATTATTTCTGTATAATAATTGATTATCAAGCATGAGGGAGATATTTGTGGAACATGTACATGACAAAGATAAACAAAAACAACAAACATATAGTGAGTGAGTGCCACTGCCAACACAACTTCAATTTAAGAATATTATATAATTAGAACATCACAAAGTCAAAAACACGTAATCCCTTTTGGAGCTTGATGATATAAACTCCATTTTGTTTGGTTACTGGGGGAAAAATTTTTGCAATGGCCAACCAAGAAAACAAGTACCAAGCATGAACACCATTTGAGTTTCTGGTTTCTGAATCAGAAAGAGCCCTAATGATCTTCTTTTACATGTTCCTTCCACTGCCCTATAACCTACGAATCGAAACCTAGCTAGGTAAAACATGTCATGTGGTCCTAATAAGCCTAGAGAATCATTTAGCCATATACGGAAACTTATTAACCTTTGGTGAGCTCTAAACGAGCAAGCTTTGCTTCTTTTGTTTTTTCCCAAATCTTTTATTTCTTTCCTAGTACAAGAAAAGCTTTCCTTTTATGCCAGCCGAGGGAGAGAGACAGACAGAGATCGCATGAAACTTAGCATCAGAGAACCTGGCTATTGTTGCTTTAGCTTCTTTAAACCCTAATGATCAAACTCGAGGCTCTGAAGAGAGAAACAGCAAAAGCTTCTTTGCATCAGGATCCATTAATCGAGGTTTAATAATGGAGAATCTTTAACTGAATGCGTCATGTTGTTTTGGCTCACTAAAGTTAGCCATTTGTTTTTTAATATACATATTAAAACAAGACTTTGTGTTACAGAAAGACATGAGAATCCAGATAGTGGCTGCCACAAACACTATAAACAAACCTCTCTTGGCACCTTTTTGACCATGTTAGTGCATGCCAATTCCATCTTTTCGATTTCTATATATAAATTTAGAGCACTAATCTTAGAAACAGTGAAAAACACGAAAAAGCAAGCCGACGTAATCCATGCAAACTTGTCATGCAATTATAGGTACATTCAAATGTGATATCTAAAATGAGGGATAATAAATTAAATAATGCCTAATTTTGTAATTTAGTGTCAAAATTTTAAGATTTTTAATTAGGTGACTAAACAATAATAAAAAGAATAACAACAGCATTACAATAGATATTTTATTTCTGAAAAAGCTTAAAAGCAAATAAATAAACTAACAATAAAGAGAACAAATAAATAAATAAGACAACCAGGCAATTGAAAAGGAGAAAAAGAAAAAAAAATACTTAACTGAACTATCTATATGGAGATTATTACAGATAAAAGTGTTAAATTTAATTACTAATTTATTTAAATCAGGTTAATTAAAAAATTATATTTTGATCTAATTTGTACAAATTTTATAAGGTTAGTCTCTAAATTGAAAATTTTAGAAAATTTGAGACTAAATTAAAAAATTGTAAAAGATTATATACAAATTATGTAATCCATAATTTGTAATTAAATACCTTTTACATATTTTATTTACTTAAATAATCATTGAGAAGATAAGAGTAATTATTATTAACACTGAAGTCCAGTTTTTAGGACAACGATGGCCAAACCCACCTCACTAACATCATATATAATCAGAATTACTTGAACATCTCTTTTTATATTAATTTAATTTATTCAAAATGTATAATTTATTTAATATGTATCTAAAAATAAACATTATTTTATAATCGAGTTGACTCCAAGTGACAAGATTTTTTTCTCTCTAGGTGATTACGTTTGAATTTCAGTAAGAAACCAACCAAGTTATATATGCCTTTTGAGCTAATAAGTCACAGCACAAGTTGCCATTGTGTATAACTTTTGTTAAAATAGCATGATTATCCACTTTATCTTCTCCATCATGCAATATGAAATATGAAAAAGTAATAATGCGTAAGCTTCAATTACATTGTGTGAACCAATCAACCATTGATGCACCACTAATGAGAACAGCTCATCTGTTTTGTTTGGTTAATCGGTTTCATTAAATCTTATTCACATACTTCCTCTTATTTAAAATAAAAGTCGTTTTAGAGGGATGCACATTTATTTAAAAAATTAATGAAATGTTTAGTATACCCTTATTAATTGCATGTTGAAGTGCCTTGAAAATATAATTTGAGTAACTTGTATAATTAAGATGTGAGAGAAATTGAAGGGTAATTTTGGAAATAAAATCATAAATATACATGAAAAGTCACAAACGACACTGATTTTGAATAATTAAAATATCCTTAATTAAAAGTGTAATCAGATTACACTTATAACTAAAAGTGTAATCTGATCTGCATTTTTTAATTTTCCAGGATTACTAATTATAAAGATAATTATTTTGATTTAGTTCTTCAATTTTTATTAAAAAATTTAATTTAACACTAATCTTTAATTTTCACCAAATAAAATCTAAATTATAATTACATATACTCCTTAAATCCTACACATGTATCATAAAATTTGCAAAACTTTATGTAACATAAGTTTTTTTTAAATAAGGTTTAAAGGATATGCCTAATTAATATAATTAAACCATGTACTTGCAAATTTATAGATTAAAGGATATGTTTAAGTTTAATTTATTAAATTAATATTAAAAAATTTAAGCTTTTCTTCTTATTTTCTGGTAATATATTAATAATATTTCGTTTGATATTCTAAAACAAAAGAACCCCAATAATACGTGGTCTCGTTACACAAATGTCAGGCCCGTGTAATTGAGGCCTATGAACTTGTGGGCATGAAATAGAAAAGCCTAATAACTTAGTATGTATAATATAAGGCATCTTCACTTCCAATGGCAAGCTTTAGTATCACTAAACTGAGAAATAATCTCTGACCTAATTTTTGTCTTAATCTAAAAATTATTATTATAAAAATTAAATCGGTTTTTCAGCTCAAATTTTAACTTTTCGGTTCTATTTAATTTATTAAATTTTGTTGTTAAAAATTGATTAATTTATTAATTAATTAATCAATTTTTATAAATTAATCAATTTTACAAACCAAAATAAACCGATTAATTTTTATTTAATAGTCTATTTTTAACTAATCTTTAAACTTTTTATGTCTTCTTCAATTATGATTTAAATTTTTAAATTTTATTTAATTTTAACTAATTTTATTATTATAAAATATCAGTTGAATCTTTTATGCCTTAAACTTCTTGTCTTACCGGATATATATGTATATACATATAAGGTATCTTCACTTCTAATTGCAATCTTTCATATCACTACAATGAGAAATAATCTTTGACCTAGTTTTTTTCTTAATCTAAAAATTATTATTTTAAAAATTAAACCGATTCTTTCAGCTTGATTTTTAACTTTTCGGTTCTATTTAATTTATTAATTTTTATTATTAAAAATAGATTAATTTATTAATTGACCAATTTTTGTAAACTAATTGATTTTATAAATTAAAATAAATTGATTAATTTTATTTAATAGTTTCTTTTTAACTAAACTTTAAATTATTTATATCTCCTTTATTCTTGTTTTAAATTTTAAATTTGTATTTAATTTTAACTGATTTTATAATTATAAAATAACGGTTAAATATTTTATACTTTTGTTTTACCGGTTATATGTATATGTATATATATATATATGCCTTATTTCTACATTGTGATAATAATTATAAAGAAAATAAAAGGAGTAAGAAAGTACAGTCAATGAATTAAAAAAAAAAAGTACAGTCAAGGGGAGAGAGACGCGAGGGTGGGTATGAAATGAAAATGAAAAGTGAGACCATTTCAAAGCCAAGTTATCGCGAGGTAGTGGAAAGAGAGACAAGAGAGCAATTGACGAGACGATGATGATGGAGAGTGTAGAGAACATTATGGGTGTGAGTGTGGGCGTCCTCGTTCTCCTCCTCCTCCTCCTTATGTTGTTTCTCATCCTCATCCTCTTCCTCCTTGCCTGTAAGCCATGGCGATTCTTCTCCTCCTCTTCCTTTTCCCTCCTCTCGTTCTTCCGTTCTCGCTCCAATAGGGTATTACACTCTTCCCTCTTATTCCATCAATCAATTTTCAAAGAGAAAAGAAAGAATTTCTTGTTCCTGTCAATGTTATTGTGATTCGACAACGTAGTTTAGTATATGTAATTGAGGTTTTTACTTTTGTTTTTGGGTAAGTTCGATTTGACCTTCGAGTGTTTTCTTGTCGGATAATCGCTGTTTCTGTTTAGTTTCATTCAGGATTCTTTAATTAACAATTATACATAAATAAGAGTAATCAATGATGCTAGTAAAACGGGTTGACGTTTCCTGATGTTGGAGATTTGATCTTGTATTATTTTCTGGGATGATGTTAAGGTTTTCGAATTGTTTACAACTGAGGGGGTTTAATTGATTGATCTTCGGACTTATTTGTTGGTTTGGTTTTCTGTTTAGAATCGGTACTTGCCTTACTACATTATCCTTGTAGGACGCGAATTGCTTTGTTAATTTAATATAAGCAACACAGATTAGCAAAATGTGTGGAAGTTGCTGGATGAGTGGCTGAAGGAACATTTACTAAATGTCATGACTAGGAACATTTACTAAAGTTAATTATGTCGTGCCAGATTTCTGCTATTATTATAACAACCAACAAGTCGGATATATCCTGCTGTGGTTGTTGTCTGTGTGACTATGCAAGAGCCGACATAGTAACAAATTTAGACGATGAATATAACATGGCGTGATACGTATATTACATATATGCATATGTATACCTGATGGAAGTACAATAGGCGGGGTTTCATTTTAAAGTCAGACTTGAATTCATCATAAAAGTGTACATTTCTATTTGATTATTGTTTATACTAAGGTTGTTCAAAGTCTCTTGTTTAAGGTGTCTACCTTAACTGAAAGTGCTTCATGTTGTCGATGTTGTTAGGCTTATTAGTAGTAAATTGATTTTGTTAAGACCTGATAAAATCTCATTTTTAAGGTTGGTGACTTAGAACGGCCTCTTGTTTCTGATGTTCAAACTTCTGATGAGAACACTGAACTCGTGAGACATTATGATCTAGAGGGTGCATGTAATCAGAATGAAGGCCTTTTGCGTTCACCCAGAACACAGGGACGTGTTTTTAAACAGAGGAGCCAGGCTTCAGCACCCCATCGGACTCCTGGTATTATATTTGAAGTCGAGAATATTTGTTTACATAATAATCACATCCCACTATATGTCAATAATCTCAGAAATGAATTTATACTTATTTCTTTCAGATGATAGTGTGATTTTAGATCTAGTTTCAGATTCCACAGAAGACATATCAGTTGGCCAAACCCTCAAAGCCTCATGGCTAACAGAGCGATTAGCTGAGGTGCAAGCAATTAAACAAGAAGATCAAAGCCCTAGCCTAAAGTATGGTATAGAACATGAATCATTTCCAGATTATGTGCCCAAGGTTATCGCTGATCAAAGTAATTGTCTTATCCCACTTCTGGCAAGATATTAGTTATTGATATGTACTGTTGTTTCCCTTAATATAAAAACATGTTACCATATTATTCATTTAGAAGTGCAGGCAGCTGCCTCTCTCTTGAGGTCATATCTGGCCCTTGTCGTGGGCTTCACTGTACTGTGCAGTCAACAAGTGCTTCAAGGCTTCCACTGACTCTTGGAAGGGTTTCTAGTGACTTGGTATTGAAGGATTCAGAGGTTTCAGGGAAGCATGCAATGATTAACTGGAATGTGGATGTAACTACTAGATAACTTTACAACCTTGATTTCAGTGAATGATTTCTACTTATTGCGTGATGCATAGATTATTCAAAAATAGTATTTTGCTTTCAGAGAAAGAAGTGGGAGCTGCTAGACATGGGTAGCCTTAACGGAACACTCTTGAATGAGAGGCCTATCAACCATCCTGATTCTGGAAGTAGACATTGGGGTGACCCGGTTGAGATTTCTAATGGAGACATAGTAACACTGGGCACAACCTCAAATATATATGTAAGTCAATCTATTTTGACTTGTGCCTCAGTGTGTATTGTTCTAGAGAGATCTGTTCTTTCTAGTTCAGTAATTGATATATGTACAGCTGTTTCTATTTCTTTCTTTGCACACTTGACTAATAGGATCATAGTTAACATAATATCTTTGGGCAAGAGCTTATTACCTTTTTCTTGTTTTGATTAAGATTGCATATTGTTTAATAAATGTGTTTGTTTTTTCTTTCTGTTGGTTAGGTGAGTGTTACTTCTGAATCTGAGATCAAGACCCAGATCCCTTTCAGTGTAGGTATGGCATCAGATCCTATGGCTTTGCGCCGAGGAGGAAAGAAGTTTCCCATGGAAGATGTGTGCTATTTTCATTGGCCGCTTCCTAGTGTTGAACAGGTTACTTTCAGATTTTGGCCTACAAGCAAGAGATGTAGTCTTGAGAAAGCTAACACCTTAATCCTGCTTTGCAGTTTGGTGTTTTTGGTATTTGTGATGGACACGGTGGTGTATCTGCAGCCAATTCTGCTAGCAAGTTAGTAATTCTCATTTACTTATTAGTGTGTGATATTGCTGTGAAATTAGGAATCTTATTTTGTGCTACTCACTTCTGAGTGAAAGCTTTTGACTGCCCAAGTGTTGTCAATCCATTTAGAAGAAAAAAATTTCCCCCTCAGAAAAGCAATTAGTTATTGTGCTTTTTTTTTTTTTGGCTGTCTTAGAATGTTAGTCGTCAAGTAAAGCACTTTCCTGTCTGGGTCATGCCCTGCAACTTTTTTCTATCCTCTTTTTTGATCCAAAGGATTGAGATACTGAGGTTACATGTACATCATTTATTTACATGCTTGTATATATATTTTGTTCAGGTTGCTCCCTGAGAAGATAACTAGCATTTTGTCAGATTCCACTGTGAGGGAGAGGGTATTATCACAGTGTGATGCATCAGATGTTTTTAGAGTCGCATTTTCACAAACAGAAGCTTCCATGGATAACCATTATGAGGTTTTTACCGAACTTTCCTTCTTGTGTCACATATGTCTATTTCATTTATATTTTTTTGTATTATTAAGGCATTCTGTATAATGTGTATTCATGTATCTGGATGCTTAGGAGGATTGCACTTGTTTTTAAGCAATAAGATGGATGAGTTTAATTAAGAGGAGCAGAGAGGAAGAAAGCAAGTAGCAACTGAATGTTATACCTGAAATATTGGATGTTGAAAATGTATATTAATCTTATATCTTTACAACATGGATTTGTCAAAATCTGACTAGGTGTTTTTGTATATCTAACTCTTGGTGCAGGGTTGTACAGCTACAGTTCTTCTCATCTGGACAGATGGTAATAGAAGTTTCTTTGCGCAATGTGCAAATTTAGGTGACTCGGCATGCGTCATTAAGTACGTTTTCTCATTTTTCCTCTGAATTTGATTGTTAAAACTGTTACAGAAATTTTGCTTTCAAATGGCCCTTGTCAACAAACATACTGGACATTCATGCTTCTTGGCTATGTGCTAAAGAAGTTATTTATGCACAGATACCCTTTGTTAATATTGGCGCTGTAATGATTCATAATTTGCATGAGATCACCTTTTTTTTTCCATAAAATTGGTTTTGACAGCATAATTAACGACACATTTCACTGTTGAAAAGTTACATCAAAACTTTGTATTCACTCATTAAAACCAAATATTATTAACTACTTACATTTGTTATTTTTCTAATATGTTTATTCAGTACTTAATAAATTCTGGAAACCAATAAATAACTTTATTTGTAAATGTAAAAGTTTTGAACAGACTTAACACATGATGGATAATACAACATATCAGTTGCATACTTGTAATCTTCGGTTATACTTTGATGGTTGAACTGTGATTATTGAATAGTTACCTTGACTGGTTGAATACCCTCATTTTATTCTTAAACATTGCAAATCCAGTGTATTTTTACACTGTTATCTCTACTTCAATTTCCTAAATTCTATCTATAATTTTGCACCTCTAGTGTAAAGATAGATGTGATTGATGTTAATTATCAAAATGAGAAAGAACTTATTCACTTTCAGTAGCTTTATGTTATAATTATGGTTATATATGATATTTCAGTGTTCATGGGAAGCAGATTAAGATGACTGAGGACCACAGAATAACTAGTTATTCCGAAAGACTTAGAATAAATGAAATGGGAGAGCCATTGAAAGATGGTGAAACACGTCTTTGCGGTAAGGGATGAATGAATTTGTCCCAAGAGTTGATAAGTTGAAACTGACCTTCAGTCACCTTTCCTGGTTCAGGCTTGAACCTTGCTCGGATGCTTGGAGACAAATTTCTGAAGCAACAGGAGCCCCGCTTCAGTTCAGAGCCCTACATAAGCCCTCCTGTTCATATTAGCCAAGCAAGTGATGCTTTTGCACTATTGGCCAGGTTATATTCTTTTTGCTTAATACCCTCATATTATCTTATAATTCAGACTAATTAATTCGGTATTATCTCATCCACTTCGGTTGCTCGTGCCCCTGAGCATAAAATTTTTTGTTGCTTTACCTGAATTAAGTCTCAAAGTACTCACTCTGGGTAACTTTCTTGTATATGAAATGAATATATTGCAAGTTTTAAATGTTTGATTGTCCAAAAATTTGCAGTGATGGCTTTTGGGATGTTATTAGTATTAGAACGGCCATTCAACTTGTCAATCAGGTAAATCTTGCTTTTTCATTTTTATAATATATAGGATCCTAGTTCACATAATTTTGCCTTTTGTTTTCTCTCAATCTTTTGGAATGTAGTTGGTTCTGACAAATTGTTCATTAACACAGACAAGGGAGAATTATTCAGGAGATGGGGAGAATAATCCAGCTGAGAAGGTTGCTAACTTTTTGTTGAGTGAGGCAAAAAATTTGCGAACAAAGGATAACACCTCCATAATTTTCTTGGATTTTGACACCCCGTCGAGAAAATCTCTTAGATTTGATTCTTAGGTATATATATATATATATAAGAAAGTTTTACAAAAGTTATTGTAAATTCGCTTTTCTTTTTCTTCAAATTTTCTCACACTTTAATTTTTCTTTTGTTGCTGGCAAAAATCTTCTGCTTGCTTACTAAGGATTACCAAAATAGATGCAAACTGTAAAATGGACCGTAGTGACTGACTTCAAACCTTTTGGTTCAAGTCTGGTTTTAAAAACATTGAAAGGTTAAAATGGTGTTATTTTAAATATGGTCTTCGTAATTATCATCGCACCCAATTTAAAATAAAGTAAATTAGTGCACTAATAGATAAGAATAATGTAGTATTACTTTAATTTTCCTTTTCATTTCATCGTTTTATGTTTGTATGATATAAGAAATTAGTTCAAGTTATTTCAATTTAATTTAATCAAAATTTGAACCAAAATTTTCAAAATTTAAATAGTCAATTAATTGAATTGGCTTGAACAAAATTTTGATCCAACCCGGGTTAGACTAAACCATTTGCTAAGAAGGAGAATATGATAGAGTAATATAAAGATGACAATAGACTAAACTATTTGCTAAGGTGGAGGATATAGCAAATTAATATAGAGATGATAATCGGATTCAGGCATAGTTTAGTTTATGTTTGCCAAGGTTACCGAACTAGGCTTTAGGTTGGGTGTAGGTTGGGACTATCTAAGTGCTTGTTTAAATGGGTTTTTGAGAATTCAATAAGAACTTTTTTACAATTGAATTCAGGCATAGTTTAGTTTATGTTTGCCAAGGTTACCGGACTAGGCTTTAGGTTGGGTGTAAGTTAGGACTATCTAAGTGTTTGTTTAGATGGACTTTTGAGAATTCAATAACAACTTTTTTTCATCATAAAAGCAGATTAATATAAAGATGACAAGTGGATTCAGACATAGTTTAGTTTATGTTTGCCAACATTACCGGACTAGGCTTTAGGTTGGGTGCAAGTTAGGACTATCTAAGTGCTTGTTTAGATGGGCTTTTGATAATTCAATAAGAACTTTTTTTCATCATAAAAGCCTAAAAAAAATAGATGTCTGCTTGTAAAATAAAAAGTACTTTTTTTAATAGATATAACTTTTTTGGTAGTCAAAATACAGCTTTTTAAGAAATTTAAGTTTGAAACTTCTCGAAAAAGTTTTTTAAATGATTTTTTCGGGTTGATTTTTCATATCAATTAATGATCTTATTTTAGTTCCTTTTATTCTTATGTTTTACACATAATTCTACAATACTCACAAACTCATCTTCACGTTAACTCAACTTGATATTTATTTTGAGATTTATATAATATTATTTGATTTTTTTTATATTTTAATATTTATTTTTTATATTAATTTTGCTTATGTTGTAATCCATTAAAAATATTTGATTAGATACATTTTCATTTATGTTTTGCATAGATTAAAATTATATAATTACTAATATATTATGCTTTACAAATTATTTAATATATTTTAAATAATATTTATATATATAAGTCAGACCTGATCTCGATATCTATCGTGAGAAACAAAATCGTTAAAATGAGGTCGTTTTCTCTTTTTTATCAAATAAAAATTAAAAAAAATTAGAGTGACCAGCACTGAGTTGGGCTTAGGCTCTCCGTCCGGTCCATTCTCACCCCTGTTCTAAGGGCAGAGGTTTATTTTAGTTTACAAATATTAAAGAGTGCAGTGAGTTTCTAAACTTTGAGCGACCCAAATGAAAAGCCTCTGTTCGAAGTCGCGCGCTTTAGAAGTCTAGCGAAGAGCAAATGGGGAAGAAAAAGAGGAGTGAAGAAGAAAAGGGAGTGGAGATCGACAGCGAGAAGAAGAAGAAGAAGAAGAAGGAAAGAAAGGCAACAGAGAGTGAAGAGAAGAAAGCAAAGGAGGAGATTCCTACAGTCAGTATAGCCGTTCCTGGTTCAATCATCGACAACACTCAGTCTCTGGAGCTCGCTACTCGAGTCAGTACTCGTCTTCTCTTCTCTCTTCGTTTCTCTTTTTGTTTGTTTGCATTTTACTTACAGTATTTGTATTGCAGTTGGCCGGTCAGATTGCTCGTGCGGCCACCATATTCCGAATCGATGAGGTCAGCTCTCTGTTATGTGACTCCTGCTCATTTTTTTAATGGAAATTTTTGTTCCGTTTTTGCATTGTAACTGTTATTTTATAAGCAGGTTGTGGTGTTTGACAATAAGAGTAGTTCAGTGAATGAAGATTCTCCAGATGATGAGAATGAAAGCGGTTCTGCTTTTCTTATTAGGATCTTGCGCTATCTGGAGACTCCACAATATCTTAGAAAAGCTCTTTTCCCTAGGCATAATAGTTTGAGATTTGTGGTGAGTGAGTGAGTGAGAGACCAATCTCAATCTCAATCTCCTACTCACTTGCTTTTAGTTAATCAAGTGCAGTGTTTTATGTTTTTGTCTTTGACCTTTTCCTTAAGGGTTTGTTGCCTCCTCTTGATGCTCCACACCATTTGCGCAAGCATGAATGGGCTCCCTTTCGTGAAGGTAAGTTTGTGCTAAGTTAACGAAAGGGACTTTTTCTAATATGTTTTTTATTACTTACATGGAATTTCTTGGTGGTGAGAGTTTCTAATGTTAGTATAAAGCTTTGTTGGCCTGAGAGCACTTCCTTTGTGATTTACCCTTTGCACTGATAATAATTGTATTGCAGTTTATTCATTTTAATTCAGCTCAGCGTTATGATATTTTCCAGTAAATCTTTAGGTGTCACATTAGGTGAAAAAGCTACAATTTCTGGAGGAACAATGGTTGATGTGGGCTTAAGTAAGGTAATTGTCATTAAAGTTTGACAGCGTAAGGTTGATCCTTCAGGGATTTTTAACTTCTCAATTATTCTGGGTTTATTGAAGTAATTCACCGATGATAATCTTAATCTGTGATTGAAGTGCACATTTGCTCAATAAATTTATGTTTATGGCATTAGAAACGTTAATTGTAGACAGAAGTATGCTTTTGTTGCATGTTTTTCGACAATTTTTTCTCAAGGCAATGTTGATGCTGTGCATTGTGTATTGTGCATTGTGCAGTAAAGCTTCCCTTTGAAGCTTAGATATGCTAGGAGTCTTCAGTAAGTTCAGTGTGTTACAGATTTGAAGCTAAACTATGCAGAATGTGACCATTGACCAAACACTTGAACCTGGAAAAAGGGTAACAGTGGCTATGGGGACAGACCGCAATTTAGACACTGGTAAGGAGTTTCATTTTCGCCTGTCTTTTACACAATTTCAGGGTGTTGCTTGTTCTCTTAAGAATTATGCTGTTATTTTTGAAAGTACAATGAAGTGCTAATTTTTCAAGTTCTGTCTCAAGTTAACTAGTTTCTACTTAAGTTTTCCTTTGCCCTCTTTAGGGTATGTTTGGTTGGACGTAAAGTTTTTAATGGAATGGAATGAAATGGTTTATATTGGAATGGAATGTAAATGGATATAATATTAGAAAATTGTTGTTTGGGAGAGATGAAATGGTTCATATTGTAATATAGTGGTTGTTTGGATGAAGAGTTTATAATGTAATATAGTGTAAAGTTGTTTATTATTTTACATTTCATTATAAACTTTTCAAATCGAAGGTTTTTTATTTTTACTGTTTAGGATGGAATGAAATGTAACATGAAACTCTCATCTTCCATCCCATCCCATTCCATTTCATTCCATTATAAACTCTCATCCTAAATGATGGAATAATATGCCATTTTATTTCATTCTATTAATAAGCCTTCAACCAAACATAAAGGTAGAAGGGGGTTTTAGACGGTGAAGGTGGAAGGGTTCTTACAATGTTTTTATTGGCAAATTACTATCCTATAGTTTACTATTAATTTGAGTACGTTGCATTTTGTTTGCAGTTTTAAGTTCATTACTCTCACTGTGTTAACACTTTTATGTTGTGTTTATCTAGTTTTACCACGTCAAATTGTCTCATTGTCAAAGCCTAGGGATGAAGCAGGAATGTATTGGGGATATAGGGTGCGATATGCTGCCAACATTAGTTTGATTTTTAAAGGTTCTCCATACAAGGTTTTAATCCATTATCTTATGTACACTTAATCTTCTTGTCTGTTGTTTCAAAAGCTTTGTGCACTTTTTTGTTCACAGCTTTTCGGAAAGTGTGAATGAATGTTATAATCTTCATTGTAGGGTGGCTATGATTATTTAATAGGTACTTCAGAGCATGGTCTAAAGATAAAGTCATCAGAGATTTCTTTGCCAAATTTCAAGTGAGATTCTTGTACCTTAGATATTTCAGGAGAACTTTGCGTATCAGGAAAAAACTTTTGCTTTGTAGATATGATGAGCATGGAAGCTAACCTAAAGAGATGTGTATTTTGGTAATAAAATACTAATTTGAATAAACAGTAAGTCTATTCTACTTGATCAACCCATTAACGCTGCAGTCTATAAATCATTTCACAACTTTGATGTATCTCCATCATCTTATCACTGGGTTTTATAAACTTTGAACTCATGATGAAGAATTATAAATTATAATCGTGAGGCAGTATAGTTGGGTCCCCTCCAAGTTCTTCTGATTTTAAGCATATAAATATAAACTTGGCTACATTTTCTGATTATACTCATGTATGGTTTGCTAGGCATCTGCTGATTGCTTTTGGTGGACTTGCTGGGTTGGAAGAGAGTATAGAAGAAGATGTTAGCTTAAAGGTAACACGTTCATTCGAAAACTAATGTTCATTCGAAAACTAATATTCCTTCGTAGAAATTACTCAGACAGATTCAAAGAAGTGTAAGCATGCGTTTGATGAAAGTTTATGTTGCACTTGATCCATCAACATAATGAACCGTTTCTTCTTGCCAACACATTGTGCTCGGCTTTTCACCCTGCCAACACATATCAAGTGGTCGTTGTCACAGCGTCTGTACAGTTTCTGTGGCACGAATTCCCTTTCTGCCATCTACTGTTTATACTATGAAAAGCTGTGTATACATATGGTGTTAAGCAAATCGCGTCTTACCACTCACTTTGATAATTCTTTCAAGGGTAAAACTGCTCCAGAAGTATTTGATTCGTACTTGAATACGTGTCCCAATCAAGGAAGTCGGACAATTCGAACTGAGGTTTCTAATATTTTCTTGATTTCTTCATATTCTGAGGAGTTCGTTTATATTTATGGATCTCTGGGTGTATGTACATCTTTCTCTGGTCTCAATCTTTCATCTTTTGCCGCAGGAAGCAATATTCATATCACTTCAATACTTCCAGGAACCCATCAACCGAGCATTGCAGAAAGCTCAGTCCTAATCTTAGCCTGAAGTGGCTGAAAGTTACTGCACATCCCTTTTTCTGGAACTCCTAATGGAATCAGAATAACCATCATTGGTAGAAAAAGGTGGAATACTCTTAGGTTTTTCTTGTGGTATTCGTGTGCTTAGAGCTTCAAGGTTACATGTCTTTTTTTGGAATTCTTTTTCCTACACTTGTTTTTAATTGGACTTTTAAAGTTATTTGTCGTCAAATTTTGTCGGGTTATATAGAAGTACAATCGGAATATGCAAACGGAAAGCTTGTTAACTATTTTATGTATTGTTGAAAGAAAGAGAAAAAAAAACTTTTCTAGAAATATACATTTACAAATAAGAGTCTTAACTTTTTGATTTTTTAATAAAATGTACTCACTTTTAAATATTAAATTAAATATAGTTAAAATGTTGATCATTGGGTTTTAGTTTTGTTTTTGTTGTAGTTTTTAGTTTTTTTCAAAAAATTTTAAATAAAAACAAAATTTTGTTTAGTTGATAAAGTTAATGTAGTTATATTTTTATTTACATTTTAAATAAAACTTAAAGATAAATTATTTTTAATTAAATAAATATATTTATTTTATATAATATTTATTAACAAATTATTAATAAATTTTGTTATTTTAATAAAATATCTAATTTAAAATTTAATTTTTTATAAATTAATATTTATTGGAAATATATTTTAATTATTAAATTAAATTTTATTTGAATATTTATATATTTTAAATTTAATTATATATAATTTAATTATAAA
>JANVCL010000214.1:45534222-45559208 GCA_026546855.1 Erythroxylum incrassatum | reverse complement strand
TTCCTAGTTTGTTTCTACGAGTATAAGTGTTGATGGGCCTAGCTAGTATGGGCTGGGGAGAGGGTGGATTGTTATCATTCAATGAAACCTCACCTGTGGCGTTGGAGAAGGAGGAGCTGCATCAACGGGAGAAAGAGTCATCGATTTATTAGCCAACTTATAGAGAGCCACAGCTCCATCAAGTTGTTGTTTTGGGCTTGTAGAACCAAGAAGGCCAACAAGTAACTCCAGTCCTACATTAAAAAATTAATCAGCATATGTAACACTGAGCACCTCAAGTAAGTAGAAGTTAGAACAAGCTGACAAACAATTTCATTTTCACTTCTTTTCCATTTTAGTCAATAAGACTGCTTAGACTAAATACCGTTGTTATCGATGAATATTGTAGCCTGATCATCGGGAGCACAAAGGTGTGCCAGTGCCAAAGCAACACGTCGTGGAACACCCTTTTCTGGTAGACGCATCAGGTATAACAAATGGTTTAAAACCTACACAAGAAAGTTACTTGATTAAACTTTGACAGCTAAATGTGGTCGAAAATAGTCAATAGAAGAATTATAATAATAATGTAGTTTTAACAGGGTGGATAAACAGAGAAAATTAGACAAAAACTAACCCGTCCATGAATCTTCTCCTCTAATCTTTTCAAAGTCTTCGCCACACAATCTTTTGTTGCCTACAAGCATGATCATATATAATAAACCTTCATATTGGTTTGGATGAAACAGCAATGCACTGGTAACTTTCTCCCAGTGATAGATGTTATACAAAATATTACACACTTATCAGTAATAAATAAGCATTACAGCAAAAAGAAAAACTTGTAATAAACATACTTGAACAATAAATTCTCCATCCTGCAGTTTCTGGACACCTCCCACCCTAATAAAATCAGACACATTGTCCTATTGAAAAAAGAACAAACACAATAAGACTTATGAAATAGAGAAGAATTTGAGTTTAAAATGTTCTAGAATTGATTCATAACTCTACTACAAGAGTTCAAAAAGTGCAGGACACACCTCATTGTCTGCAAGGCCATATAGAGCAAATGCAGCATTATGTTGAAGAGATCCATTTTTTGAATCTAGAAGCTTTAGTAATGGCAATAAACCACCATTGTGAGCTATTCCAGCTTGGTTGTGTGGATCCTGGTATAGAATATGTTCAAGTTAAAAGAATGCTGCAACAGAATTATGCAGATTTGTAAAATAGAGCAAATATTCAATCACATTCTTGAAAAATGGTCTCAGTTTCAGAACTTGCTTAGACCATCATACACATTATCCTCTCAGTCAAGGGATTAAAACAAAAGAAATGAAACTTTAGACCAGTTAATTGGGCAATTAAGAAACTTGAAGACCATTGGACCGACAGGCTAAGTTACAATTATTTCTACGATACTGTTCTAAATTGTGAACATGCAGAGCAAAATAACAAGTTCATTTGTGGAAAGAGCAAAAAAATGATTGATAGCAAGATTGTAAAGCCAACTTCATGCGATCTTCCAACTTAAGATTCATAATAAAAGAAAAGGAGATATAGGTAGCAACCTGTGCCAACCTCCCCAATGCAAAAGCTGACATTTCCCTGAGTTGTACATCAGAAGACTGAAGCATGTCAATTAAAGGTCGTACAGCACCCCTTTGTACAATATGAACCTACCAAAAAGTGACATTCTCAGTTTAAAACTTTATTCCAAAGCCAATTTACCTCAAAATGTCCATATGAAAACATCTGTGCTCCTTTTATGCATTTAGATTGATTTTATTTCTGTATTTAGCATCAGTAAGGTAACACTAGCGTCCAAGAAATAAGGTAAAAAAAGGGATATAGGACATTAATAGGCCAAAATTCTAGTAAACCTTGCAATCTGAATCAGTTGCAGCAAATTGTCCAAGTAATAAAGCGGCTTCCCTCTGGCTTTCTGAGCAGCAGGAGCTGTTGCCAAATGAACTTTGAAGTCAAGAGTAGATCTTACACTGCTAAACTAAGTGAAGGCTGATCAAATTAAGCACATTAACAGACCTAAGTAAGCCAATGACCGGTTGCAAAGCCCCTGCAGAAAGAACTTCTTTCTTTATGTTTGGAGAAGAATGCACCAGATTTCCTATCACACCAACCTTACATCCAGACAAATCATATCATGTACTTAAACTCATGCCATGTTGAAAAAAGTGAAACTTTAACTGAGATCAAATTCCAAAAGCTGATGAAAAATGGCAGTTTAAACATTTCCTACCGCTTCATAGTGTATTCCAGTATCCTCAGATCGTAGCATTAAAATGAGCGTAGGAAGGGCATCACATTCAACAATCTGCAAAGCAAAAGACAATCCTATCATTTACTTGTGCAAACAAACAACAAAAGATACTGTTTAAGAAATATCCACCACCTGATTCTTATTTTCATCATTCTTAAAAGCTAAGGTTCGCAATGCCCCCGCAGCTGCTCGTTGCACTTTGGTATCACTGAATTCAAGCAACTCAACCAAAGGCGGTATTCCACCCTCCTTCCTGCCAGTGTGGACACCATAAACAACTAGAATGCTGTAGGAATCAATTTAACATCTAGATCAAACCACCACCATAACCAACAAACCTAACACGAGTCTTAATGCTACTGTTTTCATGAGCAAGATTGGTGATAGCATCGGCTGCCCTTCTAATTACACTATTCACAGCTCGAGAACTAGAACCATCTTTATGCCTCTTCAACAGGTTCACAAGATGTGTCAATGCCCCAGTATCGACTATGAGTTGTTGATGCTCCGGCTATTAATAAAAATATATGGAAACAGCAATAAGTGATGAGATGGATAAATAAAGCAAGGGAAGGGTCAACTATCATACAGGTTGCTTACAGCCAATAATTTCAGTTCCATACATCCTTAAATCAATTTAGAGAAACTCAATCACCAAAGAACCACCAAACATGCATCAATAACTACAGTTACAAACAAAAATGAAGTACAACGATCAACCCAAAGAATGCAATGACAGTAGAACTAAAATGTTGGAACAACTGATAACTCACCTAATTTTGCACGAATGTAATACATAAACTAACAAAACTCGCTTAATATATACAAGTTCCTTCTAATACACATCATAAAAGAAAAAGGTTTGCGAAATTCCTCCCACTAATTAGTGAAATTTTCTCACAACCAACTAGGAACAAAAAGAGGAAATAGAACTGAAATTCGAAACCTCATAACTAAGAAATGCTAGCTTCAACAGGCACTCGGATTGCGTGAGAACAAATAGAAAGATAAAGATAAAAAAATCATAGCTAAAGAACCTTCACAGCAAGTAATCCCAGAGCAAAAGCACTCCCCTTCTCCACCTCGTGCTCGAACGGCTTCTGACTACGATCAACTTCGCTCGACAACGGCGGCGATTGGAGATGCTTCACCAAAGCCGGTACTGCTCCTCCTTCAACAATAACATTCACTACTTCCTCTGTAATCATCAACTACAAACCGCTCAATTCACACATAACACTACCAAAGCACAATTGCAAAGAGAGAGAGAGAGAAATCTCAATTAAAAACTCAGAGACAAAATAAAGAGTAGATAGTTAACCGTTTTTGGCAAGCTCGGCGAGGACGTGAGTGGCACGTTTAGCGGCGGCCCGATCTACTTCTAGCCAGGAGAAAGTGGAGTTAAGTATGTGAACCTGTGCACAGACTTCGCATAACAGAGCTTGGCGAGCATCGGTGAAAGGGACCGCCGGCGAGATCTCCCGCTTCTCGCCGTCGAATTCCTCCTCCAGTTTTCGCTTTTGCCCCTTCCTCTCAGGTGGTAACTGATCCTTGTGCCTCTGTTGCTCCATCGACACACAAGACGGAGAAGGAGAGACGGGAAAGAAGAGCGACAGCGAGGCTTAGTTAGCAAAATCATCAAAGCCTGCGGCCTCGAGGGCTTACGAGACCGGGATCCAAGGGTATTTCTGTCATTTTGTTCATTTTTATCATTTTGAAATGTGATTTTTAATATGTAAAGCCAAAAGGTTATTCAAAATAAAACAATTAAAATTTTTAAGGTTGGTACGATTTGTGACGTAAATGGTCCACTTTGTCTTTGTATATATCTTTTTACCAAAAAGCGCTAAAATAGTACGGTCAAGCTAAGGATTAAGTGTTAATCAGCAACATAAAAGGTATGCATTTTAGATAATGTATTTAAAAATCATTATATTTATTTAAATTTATTAATTAAAGAAAGCATACATAATCCTAAATCCTTAACTTAAATGAATAATGAATTGTTTGAAATGCATAATTATTATTATGTAATCATAATTTATTTAAGGATAAACGACCTAAATCTCTGAAAAATTTGAAAATTTTATTAATTTTTATATTTTTAGAAAAAAAATTTAATTTTTAGTTTTCATAAAAATAATAAAAATACACGATACTAGCACCGCACTTATAATCAAATGTTATTTATATAACAATTAGTCATAACTTTTAAATACGAACTGAATCAATTAAATACGACTCAAACTAATAATTTATTATAATTATCCTAAATTATTAATTTAAGTCAAGTTTAATTATTCTTGTTATTTTTAAAAGTTGAGTTAAGCTACTTATTTTATCAATAAAACTAAAATTTAGGAGTTTTTTTCAAAACATGGATGATATATATGGTCATTAAGTTAAATAAATTTGATTTGATTTGATTTATAAACAATAAGTCAAGCTTAAGTTAATTGAGTTTCAAATTAAATCCAAAATTGGTATCAACCTAAGCTCAACATAAAAGGTTCAAGATTTCTCTTCCAAAATGACCGAGTTTTCGATTTTATCTTCCAAAACAACTTAAATGCTTGATTAGTTGGTGCGATAATAAATAAATAGGTAAGAAATGAAAAAAAGATGGTTGGCAATATATTATGATTGAATGAATAGTATTTTTATATTCCCTTTGAAACAATACTTTATACCCTCTAACGTAACGAGAAATATAAATCATATCTATTTTCATTACAATTATTATTAATATTCTTTCGAGCGAATCAAGTATACCCACAATTTAGTATTTAAAATTAAGAAATTTTATTATTTTAAAATATAAAATTATAATTTTGTTGGTTTAAAACAACTCGTACAAGTTTAGATTGTGCTTGTAGCCGAATAATAATAATAATAATAAGCATATTGGGGTCCGTTATAATTTAGGTTTAATTGAAAATTGTGAACTTTAATATGTTTGAAATTTAATAATATTTCAAATTAAGTCTAATTCTTAATGAATCAAAGTACAACAATAATAACTCAAGTGTATAAGGTTCTTCGCTTTAAGCCAATCCAGAAAAAAAAACATCAATTATATATAATTATTTACTTTTATAACTTGAATTTGTAACTTTTTTATCACAAATAACTAACGTTTAAAAGAGATCAAAAGCTCGCCCTAACCTTACAAATCAAAGGGTCATCCTTAAATACACTTTGCACGTTCTGAAAACAGTGATGGCGACTAGATTTACACGATTGTTAAAAAGAAGAAAAAGAAATGTCACGTATCAATCAAAGAACCAACCGAGACATTAACTCCAGCACATGATAACAACTTCAAGTTGGAGGGGATTTGGTGCGGAGATCCTCCAGTCCAGTGTCGTTATGTGTACGATTCATTATCTCTATATCCATTCCTTTGATTGGATATGGTATATTACTATCCCAATGCAATGAGTGGTTAGATGGTGAAGGCTAAGGGAGCCTCTCAGTGATGGGTCAATTTAAGAGTAGGAAACTGGGGGCCACGTTTTAATGGTGTCGTGGTTCTGGGCCCAAGTTTGCTATCACCAGTTTGACCGGGCCCCATTGGTTCTATTTTGAAATGCTGTAGAATGTAAACCTACAAAACTTTAACAAATAATTTATTGTATTATTACTTATGTATTTTAATTAAATTACTTAACAAACTAACATTTTAAATCAGATAACAAATTTAATATAAATAAATAATAAATCGTAATGATCATAATAAATCAAAATTTTGTAATTGTTTCGTGAGAAAGTGTGAAAATTTGTATTTAAAATCTGAAATAAGTGAAATTTTTAATAAATATTCATATCACTTAGCTTATTATTAATAAATATAAATAAAAATAATTTTTAATTTTATTTAATAAAAATTCATCAGATTATTTTTATTATCATATTTAATAATAAAGTAAGTTGAAAAAATAGTTAATCTCATATTTGTTGGCAAATATTGTACTATTCGCTTTTATACATATTTTCAACTATATATAATTGAAGCTAAATTTATGGAGAAAATCTGCTTAAATATGGTATGTTCCTAAGTTGAATAAGATATTATGTTTTTATCACCCAAACTCGACCGTGGAACTAATTTGGGTTTTTTTGTGAGTAGTACGAACCTTATTGCATATTTAGAATCATACATAAAAGGATTACAAGTGAAAATAATGTGAAATATCTGATTTCGGTTCTATCTCTGATTTTGATTTCGTTTTTGAGATTCAAACGATCACGAATTTCTCATGATCTTTAGGGAAAGTGTTTCTCGAACAAGGTTTAAATTTTTTTACACTTTTTTCAATACATAAGTTCTTTTAACGGGTCAGAGAATTCTTATGCTTATGATTGATATGAGCAACTTCAGGAGGCCTTAACCTTTATATATAGCTTCCGTATCGGGCTTCCCTATCACAAGGGCGATATGGGTTTGGTCCACACTTATTAAGATCCTTTTTTAACCAAACTTTGACCCATTAATTTAGATCATTTATTGAGTCATTTTATTATCTTTATTTGAATCAAATTACGTAACTTAACCAATAATTTATTGAAAACAAAAAAATGTGATTAATCGCCCAACTTTATGATAAAGGACAAAATTATCCAACATTTATAACCGTAAATTTTCTATATTTAAAGTAAGAAAATTATTAAATTTATTATCACACTTTAATTAGTATATATTTTAAAATAAAGTTAAGATAGAGATTTCTAATCTCCTTTTTTCTAACGATTTGAGAGAATTATTGTATAAATTACACTTATAACAATTGGAAAGAGACTTGTTTTAGCAAGAATTACTTTTTTCTAATTTATATCTAATGAATTTGAGTGAAATGATGCTTACCTCAAATTTTATCTCAGACTTTTACTCAGTCAACTGATTAAAGAGAAAGCAAGCTAAAATTATCAATCAATTCATATATAAGTTCAATCTATTTTTGTTATAAACTCAATCAATTTAAACCTGACTGAGTAAAGTGATTAGGCCGAATTTAATTATCATCTCTAATAAAATTTATATATAATCTAATAAATTTTAACTATCTCGACTACCGGTGTAAATGTTTTATTTTAGATTTATTGGTTTAAAAGTTATAAATGCATTTTTGTACTTTATATTTATTATGTTTTATTTAATTTTCTCATTATCAAAATTGATGAGTTTTATGATTTAAAATTTTTAAGATTCTTTTTTTGATATTTAAGTATGCATGAAAAATAAAAATTTAAGGTGATAATAATTTTAAGCATCCATTTACTTTATTAATTATAACTCACAGCTTCCTTTCAACATTCAATGTTTTAAGTATTCATTTAATTTTATTAGGAATAAGCCCATTTCTCCGATTTCCAAAGCTCTTTGTTTTAGGATCAAGACACAAAGCAAGCAAGCACTGCATTGATCACGCAAAGTTATGCAACCTTAGTCTTTCAAGACTTGGAAAAGATAACTAAGTTGGAGAAGAAGTCAAAATGTTTGGCGGTGGTGGTGGGACACTTTTTTTTAATTATTTTAATATAAACTTTTTTATTTATTAAACTAAGTGTCAATCTATTACCATTTTAATAATATAATTAACAAAGATTAATTTTTAATTTTTAAATATTAGACTTTGGGCTATGCTTAATTAGGTGATTATTAAGGGAGTAAAACATTATTTTATCGTTGAAGAAGATGGTTTATAATAGAATAAAATATAATATATTTGAAGGAGAGAGTTTTATATTACATCATATTTCATCATAAATAGTAAAAATAAGCTACCTCTGATATAAAATTTTAGAATACAATGTAAAATGATAAACAACATTTCACTCTATTACATTATGAATCTTTTTTTGAACAATATTTCATTATATTATATTATGATTCTTTCTATCTCTCTTAAATAATAATTTTATAATATTATGTCATTTTATTCTATTTCATTCCATTAAAGACCTTACATCAATTTAAAGATAGTAAGTCTATCTTTGATTGAATGTAAAGTTTTTTATAAAATAGAATGATTTATAATGAAATGAAATGTAAATAAATGTCATATTAAAAATTTGTCTTTACTACTTAAGATGGAATAAAATGTAATATAAAATCTTTTGTTTTTGTCTCATTCTATTATAAAACTTAAACAATTTTTATTTCAAATGTTATGCTTTCTTAAAATATGTATCTATAGTCAGTTAATTCTTCTTTTTCATACAAACTGAATTCAATTTCATCTTTAACTTTTTGGAGGGCATAAACTACACTTGACAAATACTCTGCTGACCTTTTAAGAGTATTTGATATTATTGATTGGCTAATAAAGAGATCAAACTTTTGTTGAATATACTGTTGCAAAACTTTTTGACTTAAAAAGAGATGCTAATTTTTGCACTCACATAATGTTTTTCTCATCTCATCAGTTAGCGTAGACTTTTTTACATCTTTCAAATGAGTAGCCATGAAAAAGAAGATATAATATATGAATTTTTATACTTTGGTATATGAAATTAAAGTACATGTATCTATTTATAAACTCTATACAGTACTACTGTGTACTTGAAATAATTCACAATACTTTAGATTCTAATGTACCTACATGCACTTTATTTTGAATCATGCTAATCTAATATTAATAAACTTATTTTTGACAAGATTAATAAACTTAGATATAATTGACCATCATTAATTAATTGTTTATTTATTTTCTTTTCGTAATTACGGAAAAAAATTAATTATTTAATTTGATAAATATAATGTACAAAATAAAACTCATTCTATAAATTAATATTAAATTAATAAAATATTAATAAATTAATAATTTAGTATAAAATAATATTTTTTAAAATTAAAAAATAATCATTTATAAAGATTTTACCGCGTAAAGGATGGGATTGATGGACTTCTAGAACACGTATCCAATACGACAAAACGGATTAAAACGCGATAACAATAAGTTGGTACTAAACAACCAACCAACCAACTACAGACACACACAAGTTGACCCTCCACTACTCTACAATAACCTGTATAATTATTATTAACAATAAACTAATAAAATGCAATTTAAAAATTTAATCCGTCATAAAATTCATGTATAATAAAATTTAAAACTATTTTATTAAGATTAAAAATTAATTAACTTATAAAAATCGAATAACTTATCAATAAATTAGAAGATCTGTACTAAAATAGGTTATTAAAATAAAATAAATTAAAAGGCTAATTAATTTAAAAAATTCCCAATTAAATTAATAGAAATTCAGTTTTATAATCTAAAAATAATTATAATTATACTGCAGTAAAAAGAAAAGTGAATATAAATAAATAAATTAATTAATTAAATTTGGCCTGGACATGTCCTTCCCGCGTCACGCTACTGCTAAATTCCTTCCCTCTCGTCCAACACCTTCTTCTATTCCTTTCTTGTATTCGTAGACTCTTTCAACTGCCTTAACAATATCATATCATCAACTACTCCATAACCACCACCGCCACCGCATACACAACTCAAACACCTAACAACACACAAACAACCTCAACGCTTTTCTCTTTAGTATTGCTACTACATGCCAATACCTCCTCCTCCTCGTCCTTCTCGACTATGTCCTCTCTGCTCCTCTTGTTCATTTCCTTCTCTTCTCTCCTCTTCATTTCTCTCTGTCAGCCTCTCCCTCCACCACCAAGAGGTTGTTTCATCGTTCTTCTTTCAGTGTTCTGTAACTTCTCTCTCTCTTTCTCTTTTTTTCTTAATTTTTATAATCTTTTGATCCTTTTTAATTTCAGGCACTCTGATCGATTGCGGTGCTATCAGCGCATATACAATTGACGGCCGCCGATGGGTCCCAGACGATGGATTCATCTCCGTCGGGACTTCCAAGTCAGTGGCGATTCCCGTCCTCGTCCCCACCCTCGCCACAGTTCGCTCGTTCCCTCTCCGTGGGAATTTACGCAGGAAATTTTGCTACACGGTTCCCGTTTTCCGCGGGGCCAAGTACATGCTCCGGACTACGTACTTCTACGGAGGGGTCAACGGCGAGGACACTCCGCCTGTGTTTGATCAGATTGTGGACGGGACTGTTTGGCGCGTGGTCAATACGACGGAGGATTACTTGAACGGGATGTCTTCGTATTACGAAGGGGTTTTCTTGGCTCAGGGAAGGACCATGAGTTTGTGTATAGCCGCAAATTCGTATACTGAATCAGACCCTTTTATTTCGGCTATCGAGTTCGTGATTTTGGGCGATTCGCTTTATAATTCTACCGATTTTACGCGGTTTGGACTTCATTTAATTGCAAGACACAGTTTTGGATACAGCGGACCTATCATTAGGTGAGTTTTTAATGTGGAATCTGCGTAGACGTTGTTTACTTGAGATGAGGATTGGATTTATACCATAAGAGTTGGAGAAAAGAAACGATATTTTGGTCATTACCCTTTTGTAGATGACACTCTGTCTGTGTAGTTGTTTTGTTAAACTACTTCTGATTGGAGTGAGTGTTTTGGTTTTGATCAGATACCCTGATGATCAATTTGATCGGTTTTGGGAGCCATTAGGAGGAATTGATCCGACCAAATCAAGCAACAAAAATGTATCTGTTTCTGGCATTTGGAATCATCCTCCCTCGAAGATATTTGAAACAGAGTTATCAACCGATCACTTAGGTGCTATGGAGTTGAGTTGGCCTCCATCACCTCTTCCCAAGTCACATTACTACATTGCTCTATACTTCGCGGAGAATCGTGATTCAGTCCAACCTGGCTCGCGGGTGATTAATGTTAGCGTCAATGATGTGACATACTACAAAAATTTGAGTGTTTCTCCTGTTGGTTCTGCGGTGTTTGCATCTCAGTGGCCCCTTGATGGTCTTACAACTTTGACTTTGACTCCTGATGATGGTTCAAGTGTTGGTCCATTGATTAATGGCGGAGAGGTTTTTGATGTGCTGGTTCTTGGCGGAAGAACTCTTACAAGAGATGGTAACATATGTAGAACTGTTATCTAATGCCGCTTTCTTTTTTTCTTTTTTTTTTTGTCTGTTTGCTCATGTTTCTGAAATGTTTCCATTCTTCTATGATTATCCTGCAGTCATTAGTACAACAGTAATGAGCCAAGTTGAACACAGATGATTAAATGGATGCGAATTGTTGTTGGAGTTGCAAACCAATATTTTCTTTTTGAATCCACCACCATTACATGTGTTGTATTTCATATTCTGTGTCGCTGCAGACACAACCATGAATTCCAGTAGTAGTAGCCCTTCTCGTTTTATCTGTTAATCATATGAGTGGTGTCTAAACTTGATAACGCTTCAAGATACTAGTAGTTCGTTTTCACTTCGTCTCGTCTAACAAATCATGAGAAAATACTGTATGCTTTTGTTCTTCTTTAATCTGTGATTCAAAATGGCACTAAATTGGAGCCAAGTTCATTTCCCCCCTTATTTGGTGCAGTAATAGCTTTGCAAAAATTGAAAACAAGTTTTAATAACCCTCCACTTGACTGGAATGGTGATCCCTGCATGCCCCGCCAGTATTCGTGGACTGGAGTTACATGCTCTGAAGGCTCTCGGATTCGTGTTGTTACTCTGTGAGTTGGCACGTTACTTGTGTAAAATAATTGTTTTGGCTGCTTGACAGAGAATTGATTTTCCCTTTCCATATTGCTTGTAGGAATCTGACAAATATGGGCCTTTCTGGATCCATATCACCTAGTATTGCCAGATTAACTGCATTGACTGACATGTAAGTCATCAACTATTTCAAAGCTCATGGAATGTGAGAACAAACTGTAAAATTGATGGTCCATTGTTTTTAACAGATGGCTTGGAAATAACAACCTGTCGGGATCTATACCTGATCTTAGTTCATCAAAGATGCTGAAGACATTGTAAGATTTTCTAGTTCTTTCTGTCTCTGATTATTTGTTCTTTCAAATGCTTACTTGATTGCCAACGAAAAGTTGGTGTCGACAGCATGAATTCATAGGTGATAGGTCTTCCCACCTAAACTTGTGATAAATCCTGCACATAGTGACCATGCATCTTAGATATAATTCAGGTGTTTGATTACACACTGTATGCTGATGTGCTCTATATGGCATTCAATTCTTAGAAAATAAGGGATGATCATTCAAATGCTGCTTATTCCAATTTTATTTAGTTTTATCATTTGATCCAACTTTTCATTAGGCATTTGGAAGATAATCAACTAACTGGAGTTATCCCTCCATCACTTGGAAATATTAAGGGAATGCGCGAACTGTAAGTCCTATTCATCCATGCTCCTATTCCTGCTCTTAATCATTCTGTCATTGCTCTCATAGCCATAACAACTAATTGCAATATCATTTTGTTTTGGCTTTTTTTGTAATCTTGTAACTGTTCAGCTAAATTTATGAACTCTATGGGATATAATATCCCAATGAGATAAGCATGCTAGATAAATTTAATTTTTTATTTAATCTATCAGAAATAGCCTCTCTATTAGTTAGAGGTAAGACTGCCTATTTTTAAAATTTTTCAGGCCCCACATCTTAGTGAGATTTCTATTAAAATGTTATTGTTGTTGTTGTTGTTGTTGCTAATCTCTAACTGCAGAAGCTAAAGTGTTGTTAACCGGGAAACCAAAAATTTATTGTACATTTATTAGTATTAGCCGGTTCAAAAGAAGATAATAGGTTAACTTTCTGGAAGACTAACAGGAAACGGTTCATATTTAATCCTAAAATCTACCCTTTGAGTTAACTTCTTGCCATGGAATTTTATGACATGCAGTCCATTGACTCTGTCAGAAAAATGACGTCCAAATAAAAACAAACATTCCTTATTTTACAAATTTATTCTGTTACCGAATCATCCACATAGCTTGTTACATTAGGGAATCAATGTGAAGTAGGATCTGGAATGCAGAAAGGTACCAACCTTCAGCTGCTTTTATCCATGTGAGAAAGACAAGTTGATCAATGACATTTTCAGAAATGAATTAATATGAAACTTATGATTAACATCGTCTAGTTTCCAAGTTAACCAGCTCAGTACTTTCATGGCTGGACCCATGCCATTGAAACATCTCACATGGCTTCTTGCTTTACAAGGGGGAATGGGTATGCTAGAAGTTATTGTCCTTCCAATCGCTTAAGGCTCAGCAAGTACTATCTGTGTTTTCTCGGTGTGAATTGGGCAGAAACTATACTTCATCAATCTTATGTATTTGACAGATTGGCTTAATTTAGTTTGTATAATGACATCGAATTTTGCGTAGCAATTTTTAGCTCTACCATTGTTTTAGTTTATATAGTCAACCACTTAAGTCTGCAGATCGATGGGAAAGTCAAAGAGCGACATTATATCATCTATGGGAATTGATTTGGAAATTAGTATCTCCGCCTGAAACTTGTGTTTGATCAATTATCTGATTGACCTGCCAATTTCCTTTGATGTTCAGATTCTTACAGAACAATAATTTGACTGGTCAAGTTCCAGCAACTCTCAATGGAAAACCTGGCTTGGATCTTAGGTAAGCTCAATACCAATACCTTGTTCAGCATATTCTGTGATTTGGTGCCTACTAATGTAAAACTTGTATTGAAAACTTAATCTGATTCATAAATTCTACTGATTAGGACTTCTGGGAATAGATTCTTAACATCGTCACATTCTTAAAGAAATGAAGTCTATGTCAAGGCTGCTCGTCCCGTTAAACCACGATTCGATTATTACTCTTATGTGCATATCATTTGTTGAAGCTACAATAGCGTTTGGTTCTGGAAATTTTTGCTAATAGTTCTGCTGTTGCCTTCTGACCTTTTCTAATACAATCCAATTCAAGCGCCTGAGTTCAAGTTTGGGCACCAAGAACTGTATACTGCAGATGATTGTCTATAATCTCATTCGTTTTGACACAACACAACTGTATCATGCTTTCCTTTATACCTGTAAAACATCTGTCTATATTTGAGAATATACTTTATTGTATCATTTTGTGAGTATTGTGGTAATATCTTTGAAATGTGCATTTCCAATTTCCGATTTCCAATCTTTTTACAAAATGCCAAAAGATTCCTGACCTTAGCTCTGTACTTCGATAGCAACAAAAAAGGACTGGCTTTTTCAGCTTTTTTTTTTCCCTTTTTTATCAGCAGTCTTAAAGAATGTGAAAAAGAGTTGTACACTTGTTTGATTTTTAACGGATATCATTCGAAGTACGGGACAGTATTCTCATCATCAAACATAACTTGCATTCATGATCTTTACAAATGGGTCCTCCTGATTCTCAGTACCTGAAACCTGCATATGGCTGGGCCCCCGCTCACTTGCAGGTTTCTTGTCCGTTGAATCACTGAGCGTACTTAATGACGCAAAGAGGGTAGAGGACATTGTTTTATGTCAACCTAGAATTTTAATCTTTTGAAAATTTGAAATTTATTATTATTTTTATTTTTGAGAAGAATTCTTTTTGTTTAACATTAGTTAAAAAATAAAAAATACCTGTGACAAGATCATTATATGTAAATCAATTAAGTAGTATTAATTAACTATGATTCAGATAAAAAAATTGGAGATAATTATAAAAATTTTATAATTACTCGTCAATATGCTTTGTGGTATCTGCCATGGCAACCGACTGTAATCTAAGCACATATAAGTAAAATATGGAAGATTAAAGTTTAGAAGGAAATGAAAGGACTCATATCAAGAACATGTTGAACAATCCCTCTACAGATTCAGCAAACTTTAACGACCTACCACCACCATTTTCACCTTTCTAATCTTCCTTTCTTTAACGGGAACAATGGTCGCAATGCACTGCTCTTCACTTGAGTACAAATGGGCACATTTATCATTGGCCTTATCCTAACAATGGCTGATCTCGTTCTCTCCAGCCCTTTCTTTACCCTCTTCACATGTTTCTCACTATTGTTCCCTGAACTTCCTTTTCCTTCTGTTGTCACAATGTCTGCAAGTGAGCTAGAAGAAGAGGACGTTGAGGAAGAAGAAGAGGATGGTGACAGAGAAGAAGCTCTTTGCTTCTTTAACCTAAGCAATTCTTTCCATAAAACAGTGCACGTTGGTGGTCTCGGAGATTGTTCATCGTCGACCAACCAACTTACTCTCGTCTCTTCCTTGTTCACTTCTGCTAAACCCTCTTCTTCTCGTCCCTTACTCTGTTTAGTTTTAAGGCTTATTCTACTGAGTTTCTCTGAGTACTCCATTTGCCAAAAAGGCAGCAACTTCCCTTCAAAGAAAAGCTCGTCAGCTGTCAACATGTTGTGGTTACTCATGTTGCTTGAAAGGAACTCAAATTCTGGGTTTCTTGCCTTGTCTCGTTCCATATTTTCCTCATCCTTCTCCGCTTGTGGGTTTGGAGTACTGGAAATGAAATTATCATCAAGAAACTCAGAAGAGAAAGAGATTCTGGGACTGGATGGTTGATCAACTGATCTAGAGGTTGCTTGGACAGTGTTTAGTGCTGACACCATATTCGTGCAATAGTCTGCTCGAGATCGACGAGGGATTAAGGAAAGTGATATGGAAGTGTTGGGAACTTGTGATTTATAAAGTGAAGTAGTTGTAGCTTTGTTGTGTAATGATTAAAGTTTATAGCTTTCTTTTCATGTATTGAAAAGAAAGTGGTCTTGTAAACTAGAAACTAATAAGCTAAGTAGGTGTTTTAGAATGTGAGGACAGCACATGAACACCTTTGGGAGCTAAAGACAAAAACCATTTTAATTGCTATGATTATGCCTGCACTTTTGAACAAGCAAGATCTTTGACACTTAAATGTTGCTTTAAGATCAAGCTTTAATGGCTACAAAAGGTGGGAGAGGAGATAAATCAAGGTTATCATTTGGGTTAGTGGAGATTAACCATACACCACAGCAAATGCTTTTTCTCTGGATTGACTCGATTTGCATTTGCATGAAGATAGAAAGTGGGCTAAGCATGTGATGACATGAGTGTAAAATTTGTAGCCATGTGAGAGCTAAATCAAAGATACCTATGAGATGGGTTGTTAGAAGTGAAACACTCTTTAGGGTTTTACAAGCTCCATACATAATTTAATTTTTGAAATATGTTGGTTGGTCTACATGGTATAATATGTCCTACATATGACATTGAAATCTACTAAAAATTTATAAAAATAAAATATATAACATTAACGGTCATATCATGGTACTTAACTTACGAAATTTAATTCTCATTTCCGCTAAGAATTTATTTTAAACGTTTAGTGAATGTTATAAAACATTAAGATTTAAATTGTATTTTGATAAAAAAAATTAAATTTGAAATACATTTTTTTGCCTATTTTTAAAATATAGAAATGGGTTTTTCCATCCATGTGAAGTTTTATAAATGGAAAGCATAAAAAGTCTGATTAAGTGCAGACAGGTAATAAACATAGGATTAATGTTTTAAAGCCATTTAGGGTATATTGTCACATGCTTTGTTGCTTTAACTATTCACAATCACATTATTTCAGGCATTCTGTGGCCCTCTGTGTTCCATTATTGAGGGAGACAATAGTGTTGAAAGCTTTGAACAGAATGAATAACTACTAAAACCAAACATGTGATACAAACAAAAGAATCCAGTTCACCCATCCATATGTTTCCCATATAGTTCCTTCCTCCTCCTTGTTTCTGAAATTACATGTCAAGTGTTGGTTGGACCAATTACATCAATTTTAGGAAAACAATTTATTCATTATTAAAAAATATTTATTATTATTTTATTTAGGATAATCTCTTGCTATATTTATCGAATTATTTTAATTGTAATTATTAAGATTATTTCAGAAGAGTTAATGATATAATAATTTATGTTGGCAAATTGATAAAAACTTATTAAAATGATTTTAAAGATTATTTTTTATAATTTAAACCAATAAAATTATTTTATAACAAGTGAAAACATTTTTAAAAAGGTTAAAGATGTTATTTATACCTTATTATTTCAAAAAAAGTCTAAACAAGTCTACCATTATCTTTGATACCACTTTGTACTATAATGTTACCAAAATAACACTCATTGTAATTTAATATTACTAATTAGAGTTTATTTAGACATTTTATAAAATGTTACAATCAAAATTACATTTTTAGTAAGTGTTTAAAGAAATTGTTTGTATAATCACTTAATTTATGATTTATATACTAAAATTTGCTAAAAAATGTTACTACTACCATTTTAAAAATATTAAAATATAACACAATATTATAAATCATATCCTATATAACTTTAGGTAGGAGAGTTTTGTAAGTAATTACATCGAATCTTCTGTTCTAGTTATTTTGTTCTATTAAATCTTATCAATATATTTACATAAATTCTACTTAAATATATGAATGATATTTTTTTATATAACTGGGCAGGAAACGAAACAGATTACAGTATTAACCTAGGGAGACAAATTCCTGATAAATTCTCTAGAAGGACAGAATGACACCCAATGAGTGTAGAGTCTAGGTAGTTGACACCGAAATCAGAAATGAACTGCATAGTTCACAAGCTAATCGACACTTTTATTATTTTTTCGATACCGGTGTTGATAAATAATAATCGAATTTTAAATAAACAATTCGGTAATGCCCATTAAATATATGATTTTTTTTTGGTTAAAGGGACAATAACAAAGACAACTACAAAAGGTGTCTTGAGACCAACGTTTCAGACAAATCCTCTAGAAGGATAAGGTGGCACCCTATGAGTGTAGTAGATAAATATTGAACGCCGATATCAAAATGCGCTGTATAAGTCGCGAGCCAGTCGGCGCATCTGTTGTTCTTTCGGTAGACATGTTAATAAATAACAGTCTAATTACAAGCAAACATCTCGTGAATTAATAGAATATGACAAAAACATTATAACCGAAACATAATAACTCATCCGTAAATAAGTATTGCAATTGCAGACAAGAACAGTTGAGGATTCAAATGGATTTGGTGATTAATTTTATAGACAAAGGGTGACCACAACTTTTTAGATGTCTTAACAAATTTAGGGGTGAAGTGGGACATGGAGGATTGACCAGAGTAAGATGGATTCATTGTTTGAACAATAGGGGGACCATTTAAGTACATGAAGATGAATTATGCAAAAAGAAATGATGGCTGAGTAGATAGATTGTTTGTGAATACTTCCAAAGTCGGGGAAAGCTACCGTCGAGCAGGCACATCAATCAATTCACCATATCAACTTAGTACAACCTCTGCCGTAAACATTATTTCAACTTTGTCTCATTATTTCCAATAAAAAAAATGTAAACGACATCAGATAGGATAGGATTCCTTCCGAGTCCATTGTGGGTCGGTTCTGGCTCAAAGGCAACCCAAATTTGAGTGCAACAGAATGAAGTCATTTGGTCAGCGATTGTTTTGTTTTGCTATTCAACAGAATAACGTCATTTTTGCTTGCGATGACATTTAGGCTAGGCTCGATTTGGTCCGAGATCAATAAGCTAGGTTCAAGTTAATCAAGCCTCGGACAGGCTTTGGCTCGAGTTATCTAAGGCCTGTACGATATGAGATTCTATACTTATAAAAAAAATGATATCATTTTTGTTTTTAATTTAAAATATAAGAAAAAGGTCTAGCTGAATCGTGTGTCGGCTCAAGTTACAAGTTATTTTTTATTTTTAAGTTTAAAAATAAAAAAAGTTTGGGAGGTTTTTCCCAAATTGCAACTTGCATAGCGGCTAAGTTTTCGGAAGCTAAAACTTGAGGTGAACTTTCATATAGTCGTTACGTTATTGTCATCCTCCGAAATATTACAAGTTTCATACTACACTCTACTTGTGGGGACACAACAACTTCTCAATTGAGAGTGAACTGTGAAAGCTAGGCATATTTACCGTGAAGCTAATCGAACTGCAGATTGGCTAGCAAACTACGCCAAGAATTTCACTCTTAGTATTTATTGGTATCCAAACCTGCCTGAGGGTTGCTCTTTTATCCTACTAGAGGATAACTTAGGGATCGTGTTTTCCTATATTATAGCTTAGTTTTAGTGTACTTCACTTACCGAGTCAAAAAATCAAAAAAAAATTAGGCTTGAGTTAGAAGGTGTTAAGCCAAGCTCAATTTGACCATCTTCATCCTTAATTTTTGTTAATCAAATCAAACTATTTTAAATTACAGCCTAACTATAAAATTTACTCAAAAAATTTATTTTTTAGGTTTGAATTCAACTTGAATTATAATTAAAATAAATTTAATTCATTAACTTTAAGTCGATTTAAGTTTATTTCATCTTTCTTATAAATTTTTAAGGTATATAATGGCAAAAAAATACATATTATCTTTTACCGTTACTTAAAAATTTTATTTAATCCCTACAAGTATTTTATTTAGTCCCTACAAGTGAATTTGACGGATTCAAAAATATTTAACTATTTAATTATATCAAACTACTAATAAACATGTTTAATAATCAACTGATTAAATTCAACCAATTAACAAATTAAACTCAATCCGTTATTTTTGAAAATGCTCCAGCAACTAAAAAATAAAGAGACAATAAAATGATTATGTTCAAAGATTATTACAAATTGAAAACAAAATTTTCAATTTATCAACTTTTATTGTCTTTCCCTTCACCAAAAGTTATATACTATTTTTTTGTTTTTGTTTGAGTTAATTAGTCACCATTTTATTAACACTTATACCAGGAGATGACAACTTTACTAATAATAATAATTATTATTATTATTGTTATTATTATTATTACTAGTACTAGTACTAGTACTAGTACTAGTACTGCTGCTGCTGCTTCTTCTTCTAGCGACAAGTTTTACTTGTTCCTTTTAGTGTGTTTATTAATGTCAAATAAAACTATAAATTCAACTAGTGTATATGTGTATATATACGGTAAAACAGAGAAAAGCTTTTTCCAAAGCTGGTAAGTGATGCCAAAATTGAAGCCAAATGAACAAGACGAATAAATTAATTACAAGCAATAGAAAACTGGGTTTCATTCAAAATCAATTCCACAGTGCTTAGTAGTAAACAACGCCACTAAGTTCATTGGAACTTGCTTGCCCGTCATTACTTCCTTCGCTTAAAAACACAATCCGACCTGAAAGTCAATATTATAAAAGTTAATCTTAAAGTTTGTTTTATGGGCTATAGGTACTAAAAAAAAAGTGATAAACAGAAACATGAATGTTATATCCATTTAAAGAGCAAGAAACTATGGTACAAGCCTCTTAATAACATAATTGAGTGAAAACACAATGGTCATTTCCTAGATAAACATGAGTGAACTAAAGCTCCACTATGATCTTAGCAGAGATATAAAACTTGAGTACAAACTTATGAAGCATAATGTATATGGAATTATATGCCTACTTTCAAGAAAACATAGTATTCTTTAAAAGGATAGCTGAGAACTACAGAAGAAAATGCAAAAAAATTTCAAAGCATATTATCAACTCTTCCACCAACAAACTAAATATATAGTGAAAATAGCAATTGCATACCATTTCGACGAACAGCAATCTCTCTTACACGCCGAATAAGACCAGTTACTGGATCAGAAAATACTTTACTCTCCAGGTTACCCTCCACATACAAAATTGCACTGCAATAAAGGAAAACTAAAACTGTTGTTACTATGATAAAATATAGAGAGGAACTAAGGAAAAAGCTGGCAGGAACCAATAGTGAAGACAAGTTAAAATTTGCAATTGCTCACAACAAAAATTCATTTAAATGTTGACATGAGAATATTGGGTACTCAAGCAGAAACAACATAATTTAGCAACAAATGGAAGCAATCTATTAATTGTACTTGGTATAAAAAGAAATTGAAGTGGCAACTGCTGCTTTACATCATGCCTGGGATACTACATTGCTTAACCAGCATAAGAGCAACGTATAAGAAAACAGTGGGGAAAAGAGAGAGTGAGCGAAGAAATAAGAATGCTTTGCAAGCATAGAAAGTATTTGACCTGGGCTATTAATAGTATACCAAAAGTGTTTATTCATTGAATATGAATACAAATTGAATTAAAGCAACAAATGATACAAATTGTTCAAACAAATGATTATAGACAATAAGAGATGGAAGAAAAGAACATTGTTTTCAATGTTATTGGGAACCAAAGACTATTTGAAAAACATAATCTAAAAACTACTTTGCTTTTTCAATTCTATACCATACACAAAGCTACGAAAGCCAAACTGCTTATTATTAACAAAATGAAAAAGAAGAGGGTTTTAGAAAAGAGATGAAAGAACCATAAAGTTCTCTCGTCAAAAGGATAATTTTGGATACAATACCAATTAGCTACAACCAGAGTCAAATATAAAGCTTCAGTGTTCAAGCACACATTGAAAATTCGAGTTTGTGCATTTCAAAGGTATAGAATGCATTCACTTTTACATGCTTTAATGCTGAATCAACGTCAACAATTGATTATTACCTAAATAAGAATGCAAGTGGTAGGTAACAAGATCAATTTGGCATAAAATCTCACCCAGGCACAACATGCTTGACGAGAAGATCCCCCAATCTAGAAGGGTAAACTGAAACCCTATGCCACTGAACAGCACAACGGTTGGCATAGTCCTTTGGATCTTCATGGTCCAATGGTCTCCTGTTGTTGCGAATTCCACCTGTCCCCACCGATAACATTGTCATAGTTGTTCCACCCTTCAACCTTTTCTGTAGTGGACTCTGCCCAACCCTCCCTACTAATATTGCCTATAAAATGACACCCATAAAACAAATAACCCTCACATCAGCATAAAAGTAGTGTAAAAATAAGACCAAAAGGTTTAAAATAGAAATGAACCCCATAAATACCTTGTAAATGCCCACGTCGAGGCCATTCTCGAGCGGCCGATCAAAGCCCCCTCGCTCCTTGGTAACCTGAGACTGTGGGGGTGCGTCTAAGTTGGAAGCGGAGTCGTCCAAGTCAAGGTTTTCAGAAGAGGAGGTGCAAAAGGGCATGGAGATCCGAGAAGCTTTTGGGCTTGAGAGAAGAGAGCGATAGGCTCTACGGGAAAGAGTAGCCATAGAATTCGCCGTCTCGAGAGATTGTCAGTTTTTCGTGTTTGTGAGAGTCCTGAAGTTGAATTACCTTAAACCTATAAGTCCCAAAACCCCAGTCCCAGAGACCAACCTAATCGAACAGACAAAAAACCCTAATCATACTCATATTTTAGCTAACTAAACAACTACATAAAATCCAAATAGAAGACAGACAAACGGCAAGCATACCTCTAAATGCCTTCAGAAATCTCTCTCCCTCTGCCGCGTTCCGTCTCTCCACAAAATCTATAAACTTTGACGTACAATGTTGTCACTCGGTACTTACAGAAACTGACTTCGCGATCCAACGGATAGGATTTGCTATCGGGGTGCTTTTACGGTCGATGATCGGACGGTAAAGGTAATGTGAAGTTTGTTTTCTCAGACAGAATGAATGGTTGAGATTATGTTATCCTGGAATCTGATTGGTCGTATGGACGCATTTCGGAATCCTCTTTACTAATAAAACCACCGATTAATATTTTTCAATCTGAGCCAAAAAAATAAATAAATAAATAAAACCCCCTTGTCTGTTTAACTTTTACTGCCGAAGAATATTTATGATACAATTAATCCAACACTTTTAAACCATAAAATTAGTTATATAAAGAAAAAATACTAATCTTCCATACTTGTAATTTTTTCTTGTTAGCAAATTCCTTCTTTACGCAAAAAACTTTATCTACTCTCGTCTTCTTCTTTTCTTCATTATTCTCAATGATGCAAGAACGTATGTCTTTTGATATTTGAAAAAAAAATCAACTTTAAGGAAGAGGGAAGGGTTTCTTTCTTTTATAATCCTAATAACTCTAATTTCTTTTAACAAGCCTAATAACCATTATTTTAGGCTCATTTTGTATTATAATCAAATAAAATAATATAGGTCACGCTTATGATTATTAAATTAATCTAATAATATCTCACTTCACCCATGTTACGACTTCATGATTCAACAACATAAGTGTGCACCATATATTGAATCTGTCAAGCCATCAAACTTGAATGAATTGAAATAATAGGATCATAGCAGTCACAAGTCATCTAACAACATGATTCCTTCCATGTATTACACAATCATCTCGACTCAAAATAATTGTAATTGAGAAACACTATAATTCTTAAGTTTAATGTTTCTCAAAACATAATTTTCATCACAATAAATAATGTGTGTACATAACATAATGTGACAACTAACAAATAACAAAAACATAACATTAATTGAATTCATAAGTATCAAAACAATAATAGCAAATATCCAAAAATATGTACATACATAACATGATCTCATGTTAACAAAGACTTATCTATAATACCCATCCTTTCAACATGGCCAACAAATATTTTAGGCGGTAATCCTTTAGTTAACAGATTTGCTACCATTAGATCAGTTCTAATATGTTCAATTGACACATTATATTTTTGTATTTCTTCTTTGACTGACAAGTATTTCAAATATATGTATTTAGCGCCCTTAGAATACTTATCATTTTTAAAGAAGAAGACAGTTGTAGAATTATCACAATAAATTTTTAACGGTCTAGTTATATTGTCGACAATACCTAACCCTAAGACAAAGTTTCGCAACCACAATGCTTGCATAGTGGTCTAAAAGCATGCCACAAATTCGGCCTCTATAGTGGAAGTAACAATGACGTACTGTTTTCCACTCTTCCAAGAAATTGCCCCTCCTACTAGTTGGAATAGATGACCAAAGGTAGATTTCCTTGAGTCTGCACAACCATTATAGTGTAAATCTGAATAACCAATCACTTATAAGTGATTAGATTTCCTGTATGTGAGCATGTAATTCTTAGTGCCTTGTAAATACCTAAGAACTTTCTTTGCATCTTTCCATTGGTCCAATCTGGGATTACTTTGACATCGGCTTAGCATTCCAACAGCAAAACTAATATCCGGTTTAGTACAAGTCTGAATACACTTCAAACTCCCAACTACAGATGTATAAGGAATAGATTTCATTTCCTTTCATTCCAAATCATTATTGGGACATTACATTTCACTAAATTTATCCCCTTTCTGAATTAGAACTACCCTGCTGAGTATTTTTCCATCCTAAATCTCTCGAATACTTTACTGATATATCCTTTTTGAGATAAACCTAACAATCCTTGTGTCCTGCCATGAAATATTTCTATTCCAATCACATAAGATGTCTTACCCATATCTTTCATTTCAAAATTATTAGAGAGAAAATTCTTTGCATCATGTAATAAGCTCAAATCATTAGCAAAATATTGTCAACATATAGTACCAAAATAATGAACTTGCTTCCACTGACCTTCATATAGATACACCTATCAATATTGTTATCTACAAAACCGTAAGAGATAATGGTATCATTGAACTTAAGATATCACTGTTGGGAAGTTTGTTTCAAACCATATATTGACTTCTTTAATTTACATATCATATTTTCCTTTTTTGCAATCACGAAACCTTCCAGTTAGGGGTGAGCATTATTCGGGCCGGCCCGAATTAATTCGGGTTATAAATTGGTGAAGTTCGGGTAATTCGGGCCAGCTCGGAGATTACCCGAATTATGTTCGGACCGGGCCGGGTTAGTCCAAAAAAAATTCTGGTAACCCGAATAGCCCGAATTACTCTCTCCATTCTCCCCTCTTCTATTTACCCGAATTAGGTTTTAAGTATTATGATTTCTGA
>JANVCL010000214.1:45497411-45520620 GCA_026546855.1 Erythroxylum incrassatum | reverse complement strand
AATAAAATAACCAATTAAAAAAAGGGGAAGGAGAGATAAGAGGGAGGGAGGGAGATATTTTTTTTTTAAAATTTGCAAAAAATCCCTTTATTTTTTAAAACTTTTGGTATCGGTCGGTATTTAGTTGATATTTTGAATATTGTAAGGTACCGGCTTGCACTATCTGAAACGAGCTGGTATCGACCGATATTTAAATCCGGTATAATCCACCCTTTATTTTGTACTAACTTTGATCCGGTACAATACATACCGGTATTCATAATACTGTTTTCAACTATTCTTATTATTCTCCTGTTAAATATTTTTGCTCAGAAGTTTCAATTGATAATCTTTAGGTTCATAATTTTCCTTATTTAATGATTTCAATTTTTATACAGTTTGTAGGGATATAATTGAAAATATAAGTCAAAATTAATTTACATTCTATGAAATATTGTTGCATACTAAATATTATAATGAAAATTTACCTAATTTTTCTATTAGAATTCTATTAAATATTCAAACATGTGAATATCTTTACTTTCCATAGATTTATTTTCCAAATAATCATATTCCAAAATTACTTTATTTTCCTACCAAACAGGGACTTAAGGTCTCTCACTCGGAAGGAAATATATTCAATAGTTTAGGGGTGGTAATACCCAACCTCACTATTAGTGTAAAACTTTGAGGTAAGGTTTGATTTCAACATGAAAGCTAATCGAATTTAATACGCCTATAATCTTGCTACAAATTCGAATATGATTAAATATGATCGAGTTTAGATTAAATTTAATTAAATATTGTAAAGTCTTACAAAATTAAAATAATATTATTTTCATTAAATTATTAAAATTTAAATTGAATCAATATGATAATTTGCATTTTAGTTTAATTTAAAAACAAAAATAAAAATTTGGGCAAGCCTTGTCATCCCAACTAATCATTCATCGCTCATGAGTCATGCCTATGATCGGGTCAACAATATTTAAGATTCGGTCAAATTTATTGGCATTTAATGCAACTTTTAACATAAGCAAGTCTTATCACCAATCAGAGAATCATCGTTTACTTACTCTTAATGCACATGGGCCCAATTCAAATGCACAATTTTATTTCTTCTCTTCCGCTTCCAATGCATCATTTTCTCGAGAAAGTTAAATCAGAAGTAAGAACTACAGGAAAAGAAAAATAAGCGGAACACCCAATGTCTGCAGTTAAAACCACTTTCGTCTCAAACTAGGTAGAAACAGAACAAGAACTTGAAAACATAGGCAGTCCCACAAGTTCTTCGGATTCTACTGCCTTAAAAGGATTTGCATTTTCCCCTATATAATCGATAGATGTTCATTCAGCTTTTAGGACTCTTCACGATCTCCAATGTCGCAATATAATTACATGATTTTAGTTACCTTGGCTTTCAGAAAAAAAAGGAAAATTTTCAGATTTCATTACTTGCCAAGGTCTTGTTTTGAATCAGTGAGTTCTTGCAATGAGCAATTGCACCCTGAATAGCGCTCTGCAACTCCTCCAGTGACGATGTGTCTCCGTGATAATATGCTCCGCCAATAACCCTAATTGTCGTTCCTGAACCCATTACCGAAAGCACGCCGGAGTGGCTTGGCGATGACCGCATCGATGATGGACAGCTCGAGACACAGCTTCTCCTTTTTGGATACCTTAGATTTCCGGAGAAAGAGTGAGAGATCGATGAAAATCCTCCATTGTTTACTTTTCTTGAGATGTTCTTGCTACGACCGTCCATGTCCTTCGTAGATCTCTCTGGTTTTATTGAGAAAGATGAACAACCTCTTGATGGCGTTGAGATTGCTTGCACGACTCCCATCTTCTGTGGCTGTTGTTTCTGTGATAGTTTCTCGTACAATGGCTTCACTTTCTTCAGATACTTCCTTATAACCTCTTTCGCAGTGGAGCTCATTCTCTTGACCGGAGAATTACCTGACACGTTCTCGTTTCCCTGATTCTTACTCGTCTCTTTCTTGAACACAGAGGAGAATCTCGATAAAGAAAAGTACTTGCTGCTCTTCTTGATCTGGGAACTGATGTGAAGATGGGTTTGACTGTGAGTGTTGTAGTTACTGAGCCGCTTGAACTCATCGTCTTCAGCGACAGAACTTGGTCTCGACGAATCACACTCATGGAGCAGAACAAGATCACTAGTAAACGACGAGGATGATTCAGTGCTTCCGGTGGAGTCACGAGAGGATGTGGTGGTGGTGTCAGAGGAAGAGGAAATGCTTGAAGAAGCTAAGGTTAAGGTACGTACCATGGAGATACGAGATGAGAGATGGAGAGGCAAGAGCTGGCCTTTGTAGAAAAGGTCGTCAGCTGGGCAAAGATTAATGGAGGATTTGCGAGGAGAGAGTGACATTGTGAACTCGAAATCAGAGGAAGAGGAAGAGAAAGAGTGAGATGGTGATGATGGTAGAGTTTGTGAGGTTCTCATGTATTTCTCTCTTCTCTTCCCCATCTTAGCACCAACACCGATCGGTTCACAGAGAAGGAAGAGATTGAAGTGCACGAGAGTGCATGTGTTGCGGTCCATGGAGGGACTTTGCATATTTACATGTGTAAAATTGGTGAGGTGGGCTCACATGGGGACTTGGCTACGTCTCTTTCTATCCGTCGTTCGCTCTTCCTATTCGCGAACATAAATGTTGTGATTGCATGCAAAATATGGCATCACGTGCCTTTGGCGTGAAAGGTGGGGTTAGATCATGGGTTGCAATTTAAGAATGGTGTTTTTTTTCCTAGTCAGTCGAGTAGGTGTTTCGATTAATGCTGGTTTTGATTAAGTCTTCTTGCTCTTGCGAATTTTAAATTATAGATTAAAATTTAAAACATGGCTAAGTGTTGTTACATGGTACGGACATGGGAGTTGCAAGTTACAACAAGGTACTATATATTTATAATAGCCTAGCACAAGAAAAGAGCCGGTGAAAGTACTGTGCAAAATTTAAAATAAGGCATGACAACAGCTTAAGGCCTGATGAGAAACTTGCCTGCTCCGAAGCAATTGAGTTTGAGTTCAAGTCCAACTTGTTAATTCAAGTCTTTGATTGACTCGGGCTCAAATTGGATGGACCTTAGGCTGGGCCAAACCTAGGCTTAACCCAACTAAACTAAACCCGATTCATCTCCCGTACGTAACTTGTCCAAAACGCGTACGAAGTACGGACAACCCAATTATATCTGATAAACAAAATTACGAAAGTGAAAAAAAAAGAAAAGTAAAAACCTAACTGATTATATCGAGGTAGAGTCAAACACTACCAGTTATCTTCGACGAAGCCCACATGTATCCTCTTCGTCTGCTTCTTTGTTCCTTTCTTTCTTTTGTGTGTTGTTCAGTTTGACCTCTGCTTTACGCTTTCTCTTTCTTTCATAATCTCATTCACAAGAAACCTGAAAAATTCAAAACCAAACGCATCAGATATTACCACAAATTTCTCCTCTCTTCTCTCCACAATCTCCTTCACGGAGGTTCAGATCTATTTCTCCGGTAATCTGCTTTCCTTTGGGCGTCTTCTTTGTTATTTCTTTTTTGAATTTTGTTTCTAAACTAATGTGTTGAGTGTTTTAAATTTGCATGATTAGTCAAAATTTCCATTTTTTTTGTGATCTTTTATGTAATCGATAATAGGTATTTGTCTCGTTTTTGGATAATTGTGTGCGTTGCCTTTCTATATGTGTCTAAAGAGCATGCGTGATCTGAGTCTGAGTTAGTTTTCTGGATTTTTTTGAGCAAGATTACGTCAAAGTTGAAGATCAATTGAGCTGATTTGCAAGCGTGTTGGTTTTTATTTTTGATGAATTGGTTAATTACGAAGAAGAAAGGCTTTGGCTTTATATGGATTTTCGAACCAACGCTTTGAATAATTTTTGGTTTTGATTTTAATCCCTCTTGCTGGGCTTTGAAGCCTTAATGACTTGGGTGATCTCAGAGTTGAGAGCATAGTTTTGCTTAGAATCGTAAAATTGGAACAAAGATGGGTTTTATTTCCATCACTCACACGAATTTTGGACCCTGAACTATATATTATATTAAATAGTTTTTTTGCTTCGTGGTTAGAGCTGGTGTATGCCTGCTTAGTTATATCAAATCCACGATTAATGTCTTGTTTACCTTAAGGCAGAAAGTATGTTCAATATGAGCTGGAAGACTTGTCTATATCTCCTGTCCAGCTTTTTATTTTCAACTTCTTTGTGTTGGTTCATTTTTGGTCTAATTTTCTTGACACTGCTTTGTTGGATGGTGATTTGTCAGAAAAAATGTCGTTTCCACGGAATTATTACGTCCAAGGTGGCAATTTTCAGGATGATTGTTCGTCCTCTCTCAACAGAAATAGCTTTAACAACAGGAACAGGAACATGAACATGAACATGAATCTGAATCTGAATAGGAATTACAACTACAATCATGACTGGAATCATACTAATGCTCATGAATTCTCGAGGAGGTCTAGGGACCACAATAACATTGATGCCAGTTATTTTAACCATCCAAATGGTGCACCCTCTTTGAAGAGAAGAAAATTTAGTTCTGGTGCTTGGGAAGACAGTGTGAGACACTATGTGCAGCCCAACTCGTATCAAGATACTGCTCTAACAAGCTGCAGTAATTTAGCCCCTCCTATGAGATCTAATCCCAAGGCCTCTACATCTAGCATTCATAAACGTGATCGTTCAAAATTGGAAGATGATGAACCTGAATTTTTTTCAAGGGATGAAATTGAGAGATACTCACCGTCTAGAAAAGATGGAATTGATGCTCTACGTGAAGCACATCTGCGGTACTCATACTGTGCGTTCATTCAGCATCTGGGAATGCGGCTAGACTTGTAAGTGTTCCTCCTGATTGTTTTTGTAAATCCTAGTCATCTACTCTGATCTCCCTCTCCCTCCTGTGAAGATATTTTTACTGAGTCCAATTTTTGTTTTGATTATATATTTGTGATGAAATTTTAGACCATTTGTGTATCTGACGAGCTCTGTTGATTCTTTCAGGCCTCAAACCACCATTGGAACTGCAATGGTTTTGTGCCACAGGTTTTTTGTTCGCCGATCACATGCTAATCATGACAGATTTGTAAGTTTTATATTCTTATGATGAAGTAATTGTTGTGTTGCTTATAAGCTTTTGGTGGGATGCTCGATGTTGATGAAGTGCTGGGTCTCTTTACAGAAATATTCCTGTATGTGGATAATTTATCTTTTTCTTTTGCTGTTAGAATAACTATAATCTGTCTGGAAGAAGATTAGTTCTTAACTTTATTTTACCCTTTGCCTATGAGATGGATGAAATTCTGTAAAAATCTGGTAACACCTGATATTTGTCTTTTCATTTTCTTTTTCCTTTTTTGAAACTGAATGGCCCTTTGACAGACTATCTTACCCTTGATGATTATGTTTCAATCAATTTGCTTTAGTTTTTGATCTTGAGGGTCCTATGTGTAGTGCCCTTATTTATTCTTTGATTGTTTGTTGTTGCTTTTTTTAGTTTTGAAATGGTCAGTCATTTCCATTCTATTAATGTATTTAGCCATATTCCTTTGAAGCAATTCTCAATTTCAGTTGTTTAACTGTTTCTTGCTTATGTTTGTGTTTTTTTGTTAGTAACTATGTTTTCTACGGCCCAAGTAGTTCATGTTGCGGACCTAATTTACACATTCCGTCTCACAATTATTATTTGATGATAAACATTCTGTTCTCTCTTGCAGTTAATTGCCACTGCTGCTCTATTTCTTGCTGCGAAGTCTGAGGAGACACCACGCCCTTTAAACAATGTGTTGAAAGCTTCTTGTGAAATTTTCCATAAGCAGGATATTGCTTTCTTGACATACCTGCTCCCTTTTGTGAGTGTCAGGGAGATTGACTTCTTTTACTATCTTATTCATAACAAAAGACAAAAATCAGAAGAAAAATCGTATTGCTTCTGTTTGCTTTCCCTGATTGGCAGATATGAATAAAAGAGGAAAAAGGACATAATAATTTGTCAAATCACACGGTTTGAACCCCAGTTTTCTGGATATTGTACATCTTTGCTGCCTAATTTTTGTTTTGAAATGGATTTTTACATTATGAGGTACTTAAGTGTTGAACTTGAATCTTTTGATGCCTTGAACTAAACATCAGTGTGTACTTCCACTGACCAAAATTTTCTTAGAATTATGAGCAATCTTGAGTTTCTCCCTTGTTGACATGAAATGGTTTCTTTTAAACAGGATTGGCTTGAAAAGTATCGGGAGCGGGTCACTGATGCTGAGCATTTGATATTGACTACTCTAAATTTTGAACTCAATGTGCAGCATCCATATGCTTCTCTTACTTCGGTCCTTAATAAATTAGGACTTTCACAAAGTCTTTTGGTGAATCTGGCATTAAACCTGGTCAGTGAAGGGTAAGTATGTAACTGTTAACTTTTTCTCGTTGGATTTTACTACACTGTTACTCAGATAAACATTTAGTCAGTGGCTCGTTGGATGGATTTTTATACTCTGTTCTTTCTTTCGAGGAGAAATTCGGTTTATACTTTTATGCTGTGAGCTTGTCGATGTGTAGTCTCTGCAATTAGTTGAGGTAGAGACAAGACATGGTACTTTTAGGACTCGGAATTTCAGATAAGTTGGTCTGTCCCTGTCTGTAAATTTTGCGCTGTTAAGCTTTCAAGTCTCAAACTATTAGAAAAGAGGTCCTAGGTCGGCAAATGGAGGATCGAAGTTGGATCTGATCTTTAAACTGTTGGTTCAAAACTTTGTGCCACAAATTAGTCTCAGTATTTTCTTGTTTCGAGCAGCTACTCTGCATGGTTATTCTGGCTTGGAATATTGATTCTTTTGGCGTGGAATATAATTGCAGGGTCTATTACAAGATTAGCGTGCTGGCCTGTATGATAACTTATCTGGCGGATGTGATATGGTGTGCATGGAAAGTTTTTTTAACCTCTGAAGTTGAACTGCCGATATGTTATGCATCACATAACTATGATTGTACCCATCAACATGGTTATTTGCTATAAAGAATAGTCTCACTACCTCCAGGATCATTTCTGAATCTAACATTTCCCCCACATTGTTTCGATCTTGGATGAGTCATTCACATTGTTTCACAAACTCAGATGTTTGTGATTCCTGGCTGCCTGTCTGGTTGCTGTTCGTTCACACCCATTTGGCAGAAGCCTACCTACTTGGGAAAAGTTCAAATGCCTTATAGGAGCATTCTAACTCGGAGGATAATCATTTTCTTGCAAAGGATCAGCATGGCAGTGCTATATAATTTTCTTATAGAGTGATCCTTTGAACTTGTTTTTACATGGGCTTTACATACATACTGTTTTATCAAAAACGATTTTGGCCAACCTAGCTTTTCACTTAATCCGTTTCTTTTCAAAATTTATTTCCTAAAGCCCTTTTCTTAAATGATGGCTTCTGTTTCTATATCACTTATCTTACCCTTTTTAAAAGGACTTTGAGGCATTGGGCATTTTAAAGCTAAATCATAATAATTAATGGGAGCATCTGGACGTTTGCTGGCTCCATGCTGTTTTGTATTTTACTAACTTTTTTTGTATTGCCAGGAGAAAGTAATTTGTACTTAATAGATGTTAAAATTTGGCCAGTTTTTCAGTACACATTGCTTTAGTAAAAAATCACAAAACATCTGTGGATTGCAAATCCATGTCCAATTTTTCTTGACGACTAACTGCTACTACTGCTGAACTACTACCACTATTCTTAATATTATAGGTCTACTACCTACTACTACTGCTACTATAACTCATAATGATAGTATTTTCTACATATTCTGTTGAATATTGTTTTAACTAATTCGCCTGCTGTTACTGGCATTTGAAAGTACAGCTGGGCTTGCTTTATTTATAAGCTTACTTAACCTTTATCTTATTAAGTGAGCAGTGAAAATGCACACAACTATAAATTATTTTATAAGTCCTGGAATTTTTGTAATATGTACTGTCCACACTTTTCTTTGTCATTACCTGGTTTTTGTGAAGCACGGTGCCTATTTCATTCTTTCCCTGCTTCCTAGCTTTTCAAGCTGTAGTTTGATTCCATCATTTTAAGAAAAGGAAATGCAAGTAGCATTCTTAAACCTGGCTGAGTATTTTAGTTGTCTTGTAACTGGAATGTCTGTTTTACCCAAGGGTTTGTTGCCCTGCCATGTCAATCTGTATTTGGCTAGGGCTTACTTAACACCATCTTGTTATTAGTCTGTATCGGTTGTTTAACGGATGATGCTGAGCTAATTGCAAGTTAAACAAAAGACAAGTTTGGTTTTCTATTTTACTTTCTTTTTGGAATGAAGAGAGGGAGAGAAAAGAGTTGCGTGTTCTATGACAGTTAAGTGCATTCTTGGGCAAAACTCAAAGATATCTTCTTTGTTTTTACTTGTTTCTTTCTATATGGGGTGGAAGAACGCTGTGAGGGTGTGAAGGCTTGGTGATGACATCCTTATCATAAATAAATGCCGTTTTATTACATACCTTAATTTGTATCAGTTAATGTCTTATATTATTCCAGTTGTTTTACTCATAATTGTGGCTTTAGTTCCATGTTCCATCAAAAAGGTTTGCCAAAAGATGCAGATGTATGTAAGATATGCTTTGATTTCCTTTTGCTTATAAATGCTTAATATTTCTGCTTGTACACACTAAAAGATTTGGAATGGCAGTATTCTGTATAAGGGGATGTAATGCCTTCTAAGCATTAATGCATGTGTTTTCACAAGCTTCTTCAGATCAAGTTGTTGAGCGGAGAATGCAGATAGTTGCTTTTAGAAGTTCTATTCACCCCAATGTACATCTAGTTTCTGTTTGTCTCTCGTTGAGTTTTGTGAATTTAGAGTCTCTGCAGCAGAATTGGCCTTGCAAGTTGATGTATTGTTAGATGAGTGTAACATAAATGGTATATTTTGCTACTGTATCAACAATCCTGCCGAGATTCTTGCAAAATTTTCTTCCTGGATTGCTGCTGTTTGTTGGTAAGAGAAAATGACTTGCTTTTCTTGTCTTTGGCTATTTAATGTCTTGTTTTATGTTTTCATCTCATTTACTGTTGTCGCCGATGATGTTTCTATCGATGTGCCCAATCTTGCTAAGTTGCACAAAGGTTACCCATTTGTATAGTGTTTGCTGCACTCTGGTTGGTCGCTGTTTATTCATATCTACCTTGTACTGAAATGGCCACGTAGATATGCCTTTTAAATTTGTTTTTCAATCTTCTTTTGCAGACTTCGCAGCTCACTTTGGCTTCAGTTTAAACCCCATCATATTGCAGCTGGTGCTGCTTACCTTGCTGCGAAGTTCCTAAATTTGGACCTTGCATCTTACCAGAATCTTTGGCAAGAATTTCAGGCAACGCCAATTATTCTTCAAGGTATCTTTTTCTAACTACTATCTAATTTTACATTATGATACCATTTTCATAATCTATACAGCTGATAGTAAGAACATGAAGGTGCTGCGTGGTGGTTGATTTATTTGATTATTTCGTGCAAGTTAAAAGTTAAGACCAAATTGATTCTTTTGAAACCAATGCTACTATTTCTAAAGCTTTCAGTATTAACCGGACTGATGGGACAGAGAAATTAGTGGGTAACAGCTGAAGATTAAGTGAAAGTTTTGTGGATTAAAAAAAGAGGGATACTATCTAGCTGTTGAAATCTGATATAGTTGACCCATGTGTTTCCATATATGCGCACTATTTAGCTTTATGATTTGTGGGGAACTATTCTTTTGATTCAATGACTTATTCATGGTTTTGTGATGCAGATGTGGCGCAGCAGTTGATGGAGCTCTTCTTGTAAGATAACACAATTAGCATTAGTAGTTTCAGGCTTGATCATACGATTTAGTGTATGCACAACTGAAAGTGTGTTTATCAAAGGATAACACAGTAACGTGACATTGCCATGCAAGATAGGTGGAAAGACCAGATATATTTGCATCAAATTGGGTGTAAAATTGTAGGTAAATGGGTTTTTATCTCGACTTGAATATACCTTTGTGGAATGTCAACCAAAAAGATTCGACAAAGTTTCCTGAAATGTCCACCACTTGCTCTTCTTTCTGGTTACCCTTACAAGATTTATAGCTTTTCTGATTGAGATATAGTGGATGGGACGAAAATTGCCATCACGTAAGGTGTGGTGGCACCCACAACTCTGACAAGGTATGAACAAAAGTCAGAGTTCAAACCGGGTCAGCTTGATTTGAAGTCAATAATTGAACTCCGCCTGACTCGAGTTAATAAACTGAACCCCATTTGGGTCGGGGCTTACTCTAAGTTTCAAAAGGTTTAACTTCAACGGTAACAACCTTTTTCCTAGGTGTAAGTAGTAAGAGTAAGGCTGTATTGAACCTTTTTTAGCTTTAAGGCATGACCGTGTCTAACATTTCCATTTGCAATCTGCATCATCATCAACATTTTTTGTTGTAGCGTCTGGGTATGAACTGATTTGTCTGCAAATGCTCTTGCCACTGCCTTTAATGAACACTGAAAGTGAAGTTCTTTTTTTCTTTTTTGGAAGCCAAGGCGAAAATGAAAATCCTAAATAAGAGGTCATTGATTTATATTGATTTGTGTAAATGAATTTTAAAGGGAAATTGGTTGGTTCCTATGCAATCATTTATATACTATACTAGTCACACATTTGTAGATTATGTCAATTGACAAACGATATGTTTTCACTTGTAGTAGTTTCCTTTTTATATTGTTGGTAATATTATTTTTGAGTATTTGTATAAATTAACCAGGTTATTTAATAAATTTTCAGTTAATTTACAATTAATTGTCCTTTCTCTACTAGTTAAGTGCGTATTACAGTATCTATCGAGATAGATTTTTACTGAGTTGTTTTTGTGTTTTTGTTGTTATATATAATTATCATTTATTATAATTTTTAAATATAAAGTTAAGGAGGTCTATACAAGTTTCTTTTCATTAATTTTAGGCATTAAAAATTTGTAATCCTAAAGGAAATCATCATTTAAAACGTAAAATTTAATGAACCTTGGACAATGAAAACTAATAAATTCTAAATCAATAATTGATAAAATCATAAGTTACTTCACTTAACAACTAAAGCCTCCTACTGGGTGGTTGAGTTGATGGAATGAAAGGGCATGGAGTTAAAAGGTCATGTGTTTGATTCTCTTTACTTACGCTCCCTTTATTGAGTTTGTTATATAGGGATTGTTAGCGTGAAGTACTTGATTGATGTGATTTGTAGACTATTGTATCAATCTGAAAGTTTATTCAGTATGTATCTAAAGGTAACGGCTGCGAGTTCTTTCGTTTAAAAAAAAACCTAATGAGTAAAATTTAATTACTACTTATTGCATTAGTTAAATAATAACAAGAAAATATATTATTAAAATATATTGAGATACAAAATTCAAGCTCAAAGTAGTAACTCACAATTTATGAAATTATAATAAATATGACTCGATTTGGATATGAAGCGGAAAAAACTGAGTTTAACTAGATATATGTCGAATTAAGGTAGCGAAAAAAGCTGAATTTAACTATATATATGTCGAATTAAGGTAGTAAGGTCGTCATATATGCTTGGATTAAGCAATATGGGAGAATTAAAGTTTAAAAAATTTAATCCGTCGTAAAATTTATTAGAGATTGAATAAAATAAAAGAATTTAAAAATTATTTAAAGAAAATTATCGAGATTACTAAATAAAAATTAATAGGTTTATTTAAACTTATATAACTGATTAATTTACAAAAATTGATCGATTAATTAATAAATTAATCAGTTTTTTACAGTAAAAATTATTAAACTAAATCAAACTAAAAAGTTAAAATCGAGCTTAAAAAATTGACCGTTAATTGAGTGCAAAATGACAGATATAACACTGGTCCTATATGTTGGCTATTCAGTTTACATTCTCTAATTATTAAATTATTAAAAGTTTGAATTATTAGAATTAGACCTTATCTTGAAAGAAAGGCTTTTAGATAAGTTTATCAAACCTTATCACGTCATATAAAACTTTTTTTTAAGCTCATATCACAATGAAGTAAATTTTCTTAATGTTATAATGTTAATAAAAGTATAAAAAATAATAAAAATATTTGATGTTTTAATTTATTTCAAATACAATCAATAATCATCTAACATATACAGCCAACAACAACAATAACAATACTGAGTGAGGATCTCACTAAAATGCAAGATATGAGCATTTCCAACAAGAGATAGAGGATGATTGTTTCTATTTTCATGTGTCACTCTGTACCTGAGACTATTCGTCCATTCTTTAAAACAAAATTAAGTGAGAATCTTACTAAAATGCAGGATATGAGAAGTTCCAATAGGAGCAGAAGGTGGAGCAGAAGGTGGTTGTTTCTATTTTCGTCTGTCACCATGTGTCCGAGACCATCCATCCATCCATTTATGAAAATAGATGGTCTCGGGCACAAGATGACACACGGAAACGGGAACAGAGAAATTGATCTCTTCCAAGAGTACCTTATAGAAATATTATTTTCAATAGACTCACATGTAATGCAATGATTATCATATACAATTATATAAATTAAATTTGAATATTGACTATAATCTTAATATCTTAAAGTTGTTTTTAATGGATGGATGAATGGTCTCGGACATAGGGTGACACACGGAAACGAAAACAAAAGAATTGATCTTTTCCAAGAATATCTTATAGAAAGATTGTTTTCGATAGACTCACGTGCAATGCAATGATTATCATATACAATCTTGTAAATTAAATTTGAATATCGAATATAATCTTAATATCTTAAAGTTGTTTTTATTACTAATAAGTAAATGGTTAATTTTTATTTATTTAGTACAACCAAATTATATATTGTTTCGCACCATAAAACTTAATAAGAATTAATTTTTTAGTGTTTATAATAAATTAACATTTTTATATTTATGATTAAAATTTTTATTTTGAAATATAATTTAACCTTTCTAATAACATAAACCTTAAGAAGACCACTACATTTCTAATCTATAAGTGACTTTTATAAAATTTTTATGATGTTACGGTACCATAAAAACAGAAGCTTTAGTAAGTTAGCGATTAGCATTTAGGAGAAAGATCAAGTTTTTATGCTTGTTTTGTTATTTCTCATAGTTACCATTCAAGGTTTGTGCTTTTCGTCGTCTTTATTTGCATTGTGACTTTTTTTTTTTTGGGTGCCGATTTTGTGGGTTTTTATATACCCCTAGAAGGAAGATAGTCGGTGGATGTTCATGTTATGTGGTCATGAAGTGATAGCCTTTGCTTTGGTGGTGTTCAGGAATTTGGTAAGTTTTCTGTACTACTGATGCTGGCTTTACGCTATCTGCCATGGTTTGAAAATGGTTTGATGTGTTTTCTTAGAGAAAAAACATTGCGTTTCATTTCTATGGACGTTTAGTTGTCTGTTTTCACAAGATGGGGTTACGTGAAAGCAAGAAAATGGAAAGCAATTATGAATGGTGCATTGTTGGATGATGTAACTTCTCCTCCTCATCTCTGGTCCTATGCACAGTGAAAGTTGTCAAAACTAAGGAACGGAAAGGATTTTTATCTTGATAGGAACTTGCTTTGGTCATGTTAGGTGTATTCCTTTCTTTTTGATCTCTTTTTCTGTTTACGAAGAACTTGGAAAGGGTCGAGATGCATTGCTTTATTATCATTCCATGATGTGCAGAACCAGAAACAGTAAGGAATCGGATAGCTTTAAGAGACAAAGCTAATTTGTAAAGACTATTATTCATTTGGGAACTCCAAACTCTTGGGAGATTATTTTAAAGCTAGAACGTAATACTGCTTTGTTACAAAGTATCCAAAAATTGCTTTGCAAAACGAACTGGAACTTCGAATTGTTTCATTTTTGATTTGTTCAAACAAAAGCATGATCATAAGGTGTTGTGACAAAGTCCACTTTCACCTTATGTCACGAAAGCTTTCCAGGGCAACACGATAAAGTGATAAATGCAGGCAAGACCATTCACAGTTTCATCATGCTCATACATGGAAATGAAATCACCATTAATATATTACGCCAAAAGAAAGGATTTCCATGCGTATCTCCTGCCATAAACGTGTGATTTTTTAGGCCTGATAAGACTGACACATATTATCTCAAGAATATATTCTATATATTATCTCAAGGACATCCTATCTTTTGGATATCTAGGGGTATGCTGGCATCTGCTTCCACAGAATCCTGTTGCTACTTGTTCCTTGGAAACTCACAGAGAAGGCATATTGCTCCAGAGTTACTGCATCACTGCCCCACAGAAGTGACCAACTAAGATTTCGGGATGGAATCAAGTGTTGCAGCTCAGGCTCAACGTCGCATTGAAGCCATTAAGGGTCACTTCATTACTGCCAGCAGTTCTTCATCTATGCTTTGTGGCAATCCCACTGCCGGCGAGTTTGTCTCTGGTGGTCCCTTCCATACTTCTGATATATACCCTTCTTATTGTTGCATCTAGAAAATGGCTAGTCTTAGCTAAGAATATATATGTTTTTCTCGATTAAAAACAAATAGATTAAATAAGTTCGGTGTTTTTTTAATCTAGAATTCTGCTCTACTGCCCCTTTTCCTCTCTACCTCTCTTTCTTTTGATTGGAATCTCCATCGACGCCTAGAGGTGCTTGAGAAACATCATGACTTTGTGGATTACAATATAGTAAGGTTCCAATGAAAGATGATACTGAACATGAAACATTTTTCTAGAAAGAAGGCAAGAGAAATCCTGATATCAAGGGAAAAATACGTTGATTGAGAAGATTATGTTGGAAATGTAACGTTCCCTTTTTTTAGTTGGTGTCTTGAAACAATTAGTTGTTATGGAGTGCGTGTGAGTACTTTGTTTCAAAATTCATAAATTACAAGAAGTAAGACAATCGTAAGTTCTATACTTAGGCGCTCAGAACAGGCCTCATTAATTGCATGCTTGCTTTGGGTCATACTTTATTTAGATAGTTAGTCCTGACTTGCACCCCCTGCAGAGCGGGGATATAGCGTTGTGCTTCCAGAGAAATTGGAGACAGGAAAATGGAATGTATATAGGTAGGCATTTGCCCATATTGTTGACCTTTCAATGTATTGCTCTTACACCTTTGTTAAATTTGATCTGCTGTTCTTAAAATAATTGGTTCCTTTTTCTGTTCGTTGAAGGTCTACTCGTTCTCCTTTGAAGCTAGTGAGTAGAATTCTGGATCACCCTGAGATTGGTACATTGCACGATATGTTTGTGTAAGAAATGAACAACGCTGCTTATTTTATTTAGTCTCCTGAAGTTCTGCTCCAACTATCTCTGCCATATGTATATCATTTAGTGCTCTTTTCAAACTTTAGAAGCTGAACATAACTATGATTACAGGCGTTCAGTTGATACTTTCCGAGACTACAAATATTTGGGCACACGAACTCAAGATGATGGAACTATTGGAGAGTAAGTTCCCTTTAAGCTAAGTGAATCTCTGAATACGTTATTGGGGGTTGAATTATCAGCATACAAGCATTAATCACAGTTACCAGTGGATAACTTACGGAGAAGCAGGAAATGCACGGATAGCAATTGGTTCTGGCCTCAGGTCTTATGGAATAACGAAGGTGAGTTAGGGGAAGGACACTATATACTTAAATGTTAACTTCATTTAAACTTGTTAGTGTTGTTTCAGTCTGTTTCTCCATAACATCTGTTTTTGATTGTCTTGTTTATTACAGGGAGCTTGTGTTGGTTTATATTTTGTCAACAGACCAGAGTGGGTCATCGTTGATCACGCTTGCTCTGCATACTCTTACATATCAGTTCCCCTATATGACACCCTTGGTTTGTAAACAATCAACAAGACATCTGTTAGAATCCCTGCCTTTGTTTATTTGTCAAAATCTACTACTATTTTCTCTGCAGGTCCAGATGCGGTGAAATACATTGTAAATCATGCTGAAATTCAGGCTATATTTTGTGTGCCACAAACTTTGAATTCAGTGAGTTGAAATTGTTATACTTCTTATTCAGCCTGTTGGATAAAGATTTACCAACTATTTCTGAATGTTATGCCTAAGTTACTGATAGATTGTATCATTTCTTGCCTGTAGTTTCTAATTTACTAGCTGAGAAAACTTTTGACAGATAAAGAATTTCGATAATGTGGTGTCTACACATGTTCCAGATTTATAAGTTTGAAAGTCTTGGTTCACACAATAGGCTCCCTACATAATGAATTTGGATGTTTGTTCCTAAAGTGATGTTTCCACCTTATTTTTTCTTTCTGAGGTTTCAGACATGCCAGCCTGCGAGGCAAATGTCTGATTCAATTCAAAAATTGTAACTCAGATATAAAATTCTTTATGCATTCCCTTTTTATTTTATGGAGTATGCTGCACCTTTCATGTTTATTTTATAAAAAAAGATCAACCTTTCAAGTGTTTCTGACATGTGCTATCCTTCCAGTTCATCCTTTTATATTCTGAATTTGTTTCAAAATCACTAACTGTTTCATTTTGGCATTTGCAGTTGCTGATTATTTTGTCTGAAATTGCATCTGTGCGCCTTATTGTGGTATGAAACCCACATAATCTTGTATTGAATGACGCCAAACTGGTTTGATTGTTACTTCCAGGGAGATCAAACCAAAAATGAAACATACTATTTGGTCATATTTGTCTTAATTTGCGAACCGTATTAATTAGGTTGTTGGAGGGGTGGACGATCAATTGGTGTCTCATCCTTCATCAACTGGAGTTCAGATTACCCCATATTCAAAATTACATAGTCAGGTAATAGCTGCTATGATTTGGTCGCATTGCTCTCAGCAATTCATAAACTCGTGTTACTGTAGTTAGATTTGTCATTGGAAATTGACAATGTCATGTAACTTTAATCCTGTAGTGTGAACCAGACATTGTAGTTATCTTGTCATTTTCTCCAAAATTTTCCCACTTTTTAGAAAAATTGGGGTATTTCTTTGGAGCCAACAGTTTAAGATTTATAGAATAAATTTCACAAAATGTTGCTGTTCCAGAGTTTGAGCATGCCTGGAGGATGAACTTTTACTTGCTGGGATTTGTTAAATAGAATCCTTGATGGGATTGCAGTTCAGGTAAAATCGTGGAGCTTAAAGTTAAGGCCAGTGCCTTTGAGTGATGAAGCGTATGGAAATTCTGGGAAAGATGGACCGGCATAGTAAGGCCATTCTTGGCAGATAGCAGAAATTCCAAGTTCTCATGAGCTTGTGGAAGTTTGAATTCTAAAACCTTTTAGAGGGAGCTAAACTTCCCACATCAATACTTTTATGCTTTGGACATTATATAAGGATCTGAGTTGATGTCATCTTTAGCATATCTTTTCAACCCATTAGAAAAAACACATCTTTTATATGATTGGAAGAAGGATTGCAGTATAGTTTTTCTTTTCTGTCAACTTCCTACATTTTCCTTCTTCTGATATTGAAAACATAACTTTATGTTCAATTTTTTCATGCAAATCTGTTTCCTTATGTGAATGGCTCCTTCTTAGGGCAGCAGTAGTCTTCAGCCTTTCTGCCCACCAAAGCCTGAAGATATTGCTACTATCTGCTACACAAGTGGCACAACAGGGAAACCAAAAGTATATCCTTGCCTCTTCTTTGGAATATCTTTCTTTTGAAGTTCAGAGTTATTTCAGAAGATATTGGCAGTTAGTAGCCATAAAACAAACGTTTTGAATTCTGCCTAGGGAGTTGTTTTGACCCATGGAAACTTGATTGCAAATGTTGCTGGTGCCCTTCTTGCTGTGAATCTCAATGCCTCAGATGTGTGAGTATTACCAGATTTAACTTTGTTACATTGTGCTTTGGTTAACTGGATTTCAATCTCTTCATGTGGATTGCCCTCCTTCACTGGAATTTTTTTTGGCAGTTACTTCTCATATCTGCCTCTGGCACACATATTTGAACGGGCAAATCAGGTTGCACTTGTATACTTTGGAGTTGCTTTTGGATTTTACCAGGGGGTAAGCTAGAACATTTTCATATCATGAAGTTGTGATTAGTGATTGTCGTCGATTGATACAGAATGAGATGACCTCATTACTGTGATGTTTAATAGATGCTACTTTGCTAATTATCTCATGAGTTCTGTATGTAGCAATAAGAAGAATACGTAGGAGTCTTAAACCCTGGAAGCTAAGCATGTATTCTAAAACGTCTGACCTATTCAGTATATTCTACCGGACCAAGTTACCCTGTATATACTGACGTCTACAAACTGTTAGGGTATCCAGCGCCATCTCTAATGTTGTATTTGAACTAGGAGAACAAAGTGGTCCTACGTCTTGCCATATCTGTTGAATACATGATATTTTAAAGTTTTGAGAGCTATCAATCAGAGCTGTAAGCTATATACCGTGGCTTTTCCGTGCAGGATGTTATGAAATTGTTGGATGACATAGCTGTTCTAAGACCAACCATATTCTGTGGTGTTCCTCGGGTGTTCAATAGGCTCTATACTGGGTGAAATTACTGTCCATTGTTGCTCAATTAATATAATTAGTTGCAACACTTTTTAGACGGTAACTGAGCCACCTTTCTTGCTTTGCAGTATCAATAATGCTGTGAAGTCATCTGGTGCAATAAGGGAGAAGATATTTAATGCTGCATACAAGGCTAAGAAGCATGCATTATTAACTGGTAGGGCTATTATTGATGTGCCTCCATTATAGCATGGAAGTTTCTCTTAGTTTAAAAACTTTCAGCACCTAGATTGCGAAAATTATTTTCATTCTGCACTATACTTGCAATATGAGCTTTAAGTAATGTTTATTAGGAGATCTAATTGAGTTCTAATTTCTAAATGGTAATTGGAAGTACACAAAGTAATACCATACTTCATTTCATATGTCTATGTCTCCAGATAAATTTGTCATGCTGCAATAGTTACACATTTCCTATATAATTTGGCTATGAACTCAACTGCAACCTAATTGTGCATGATGGTGGATCATCGTGAATTGTAACTCAATGCTGACATTATAAAAAAGAGTAACGCCCCTTTAGTAATTGTATCAACCTTGGATAATGAAGTTGCATGACAAGTGCTCAGAGTCTTGTTTTTATCTACTTCTATTGCTATTTGTCTGGGAATCCCATGGCTGCATTATTCTAAAATGAAAGATTTCTCCATTTTGGACCTCACATTTCTAGATGCAGTTTGAATTAGACTTAGAACTATGGCCCCTTATCTTAAGTCTCAGAAGTTTTGAAGCATAGATCTTGTACCACTAACTTAAGCAGATATGTCTGTTATGAGTTCACCCAAAGGTTTTGGGCCATTTATGTGACAATTACTTCAAGTTTATTGTTCTTTATTCTTGCTGCAGGAAGGAAGCCATCTCCATTGTGGGAAAGATTGGTGTTCAATAAAATAAAAAGTAGACTTGGAGGACGAATTCGTTACATGTTGTCAGGTGCTGCACCACTGTCTCCTGATGTCCTAGAGTTTTTGAAGATGTAAGCTGCTTTTGGCATATCAAGAACTTGTGAAACTGCAGTTTTTAGTATCTCCACGTCCACTGATAACTGCATTGATGCAGCTGCTTTGGTGCGGTTGTAGTAGAAGGATATGGAATGACTGAGAGTTCTTGTGCCATAAGTGCAATGGATGAGACTGACAACCTAAATGGCCATGTTGGTTCTCCCAATCCAGCTTGTGGTGCGTTTGATATAGCCTAAGTCTTTCTTTCTGAAAATTCTTTGTTCTTGTGATTTTGAGAAACTGTAATTTTCTTTCCTCAGAAATAAAGCTCTTAGATGTCCCGGAGATGAACTATACATCTGAAGATTTTCCCTACCCACGCGGTGAAATTTGCATTAGGGGCCCCATTGTTTTCCAAGGATATTACAAAGATGAAGTGCAGACGTACTTATCTTTCTTCAACTCCTTTTTGAGCTATTGACTTAACTTCTGTGCTGAGTGAATAAAATGATGCAGGAGAGAGGTCATAGATGAAGACGGATGGCTTCATACAGGTGATATAGGATCATGGTTACCTGGAGGTCGTCTAAAGATTATTGATAGGTGAACTTATAATAATTCTTTTTTCGGTGACGAACAATAACTTATACTTCCTGATGGTTAATGTATAATGAAGTTCCTTCACCATTCTAATAATCTTCCTTCTTGGTGCAGAAAGAAGAATATTTTTAAGTTGGCTCAGGGAGAGTACATTGCCCCAGAGAAAATTGAGAATGTGTATCTGAAATCTCCATTTGTCACTCAGTCTTTTGTGTATGGTAGGCAGATAAAGTTTTTTGATGTGCCTTCCATCTCTCTTATTCTCCTTCCTGCTCATCTCTTTGATCCTGTGTTATAGGGGATAGCCTGAACTCTTCTTTGGTAGCTGTTGTTGCTGTGGACCATGATGTATTGAAAGGATGGGCGTTATCTAAAGGAATCAAGGTGGAATCTCATTTAGTAATTTCTGCTACTCACGATAGCTTTCATAGTGTTCATCAACAGATGCTTCTGCTTCTCTGCACTTAGTGAGAAACTGATCGGTTCTGCACTATGGTTTATTGCTGTTTCATCGTCTAATATAGAATATATTCATCTATGGTTTTAAATTGTGGTCTTGCAATTGTGCTCACGTCACCTGCAATTATCACAATTAAAACTTTGTGTATTACAAGTTAGAAACTCCTCAAATATGCACCTAATAATAATATTTTAGTACAGTACGAAAGTCTGGACCAACTGTGCAAAGATCCAAGAGCAAGGGCTGCTGTCCTCGCAGACATGGATGCTGTTGGGAAAGAAGCTCAGGTAATACCTGTCGTTGTGTCTTTACATATTCCAACTTCAACACATATACATTGATAATGTGTTCTTCTGTAGTTACGAGGTTTTGAGTTTGCAAAAGCTGTAACCTTGGTGCTAGAAGCATTCACAGTGGAAAATGGTCTTCTGACCCCAACATTCAAGGCAAGTGATTGGTCTCAGAATCCTTTTTAACAGGTAAAAGCTAGCTTGGTATCTTAATAAAGATGTTCATCTTTCTGCTTTCAGGTTAAAAGAGCTCAGGCAAAAGCATATTTTAAGGAAGCAATATCAAATATGTACTCAGAGATTGCCATGTCTGATCCTTCTAGTTCTACCAAGGGGGAATTGTCCATTTGAGAAGATGATGAGAAAGAGTGAAGACCAAGAATTTCAGAGTTTGACAACAACTCTTCTGGCACTTGTTGAGAAATGACACATTTCATTCCTTAATTTGTTCATTTTGCCATATTCTTTAGTGTTTGTAACAAGTTTCATATCCTTTTTGTCTATTTTTGTTTTTGTTTTTGTTTTTATTTCAATTTTTTTTCCGTAGATAACTTTTATTGTGGTTATTCTATTTATCCTGATTCTAAAAAAAAATGATGTGAACTCACATGCTTGAAAGTTTGGTCGGAGAGAACTAGTCAGAATGGATATGATATTATCATATTTGGTAAAAATGACCCGCCTGTTTGAAAGTCAATGAGTTAAGTTTGATTTAAGTAAATTTTAAGTGAAGAAGATCGATTTGAATCTCAGTATAATTTGATTAACTTTACTAAAACAAAGTTATATAGTTTATTTGTTCAAAATAATATCATTTTGATCTGTAATTTTAAGATTAAGAAAATACCGTTTTAAATATTTATCTCAAAATGATATTTACATATTACTATTACTATTCTTAATCCTAATGAATGGACTAATCGGTAATTAGAGTCTTAAACTTTTAGAAATTAGGAATTTTAATCATAAATTGAACAATTTTTAATATCTTAAAATTTAGATTTATTAATGGAGTTTATCATTAACCAATTTTGAGTAATTATCAAATGATTTATAAAATCAAGTAATGTAGGAAGAAAAAGTGATTTACGAGATTAAACAATTTATTAAAAATATGTAAATTTACAATACAATTTACATATTTAATTAATATACATTTAAAAGATACGGATTATAAAAAAACATTTCTGTTACATTTACTTAATTCTTAAACTTTTAAAATATCTATCAGGTAAAAAACAAATTGAAAATCCACACATATCTTAGACAAGTCTACGGTACGGAAAAATTTCTATACTTTGGAATTTTGGTCTCCTCCGCGTTACTTGCACGCTTGGACAAATCTTTCTTAAGGACCAAGTCAAAACCCATTTTCCACGTGCTTGATAAAAATCGCACGTTTTAAGTTTAGTAATAAGAATAATCTATAAAATAATAGGTTTTATACCTCTGTTCTCATATATCTGTCATTTAAAGGTAAAATGTAAAAAGTAAAAATAGGTTACGACAGGTTAACTAGACAGGTTAATGAAATAAAAGAATTAAAAGTTAAAAAGTGTTGTATTCAATTCCTCTTCTTTGCGTTCTTTCAATTGAGCCTATCGTATATTAATTGTTTAGTGTATAATACCCGTTTAACAAGATTTGTAAGTTTAAATCTATTTCAAAATTAAATTTGATTCAATACTTTTAAAAATAAATTTGACCTAGAATTTAATTAATTTAAACCTAATCTAATCAAACTGAATAAATTAATTGAGCTCTTAACTCAACCTTTTAGTAGATTTGACTGTAAAAATTTGAATCGTTTATCTTTTTGTTTTGTTTTTTAACTTTTCAACTTGATTTAATTTAATAATTAATAATTAATTTATTTATTGATTAATCAACTAATTTTTATAAATTAAAATAAATCAAATAAATTTTAAATTCTTTAACCTATTTCAATAATTCAATCGCATCTTAAATTTATTTAACCGTTTTAAGTTTTTTATCTCATTAATTTAATTTTATATATAATTTTTGAGACATGATGTGAGAAGTTAATACGTGTCACAATATAAGTTAAAATGTGGGGGTACTGTGTTTAGGGGACACGGCTAGAGTTGTTGAACGGGAGATGACACTATAGCCACTTAGCTACTTAGCCACTTGACTAGCTAGTCGCCAAGTCGAAAGAGAGGTTAGGTGCCACCGGCAAATTTTTGGAAGTTAAATTTACAAGGAAAGAATTTTAAAATTCGCGAGTTAATTAAAAAAATTAAAAAAAGATTTTAATTAATTTAATTTATTTTATAATAAAATAATAATTTATAAAAATTGACCAATAAGTTAATAAATCTTCAAGATATGAGTTATTAAAGTTTAACAATATGAGTTATTAAAATAAATCAAATT
>JANVCL010000214.1:45486829-45497310 GCA_026546855.1 Erythroxylum incrassatum | reverse complement strand
ATGAGTTATTAAAGTTTAACAATATGAGTTATTAAAATAAATCAAATTAGAAAATTAAAAATTAAACTAAAAATTTGAAATTTTCAAAACTTTTACGGATAATTCATGATTAAAAAATATGGTAAAAAACACTATAATTTTAGATTTAAAACTTTCTTTATAATTTTTACATTTTTATAATTTGTTATAAAAATAAAAATAACAAAAAAATGAATATATATAAATTAATAAAAATTATTTATGCAAATAATTTATTTCAAAATTAATCTAAATTACTTAACTTATATCTCGACCAATGATTTCACTTTTTACACACAAAATTTTATTTAAAATATTTAACTATTATTTCTTATAATCAAAATTAACAAGTTAGATCATTATTTCTAATTAGTTTATGTATGTTTCTATTAATTATGTGTATCATATAAAAGTGAGCATATTATTCCTTCCTGAACATAAAATTACATATTTAAGTCATAAAAATAATTTTTAAATAAAAATACAAGTATTTAAGTAATGAAAAATAGTCTTTTTGTAAGAATACAACATAAATGTTACGCACATCATGATCTTTTCTAGATTATCGCAAAATGGAAATCAAATCATCTGCACCCATAATCCTGTGTCAACATTATTCTAAACGATCCCATTCACACAAATATGTAGGATCCAGAAAAATGTGTGGATAGGATCTAGATCGAAGTTGACACAAGATTATAGGCACATTTTGCTCGGTTGAATTTTTTATATAATATAAACCCTAAAAACTATTATCCATATCCCAACTATCATTTTTCAACGACGTTTAGTATTCAAATTTATTATCATCCAAAAAAAGGCCATTAATCTTTTTACTATTTACAATATTATATATGTACGGTCCAATAAACTTGTTCTACATTATGTATAATTTATAGCATTTGTCCTGTAGATTGGTGAGAATGGAGGCTTCCTCGATTCTCCACTTCTCGTGGCTCTAGTTTAATTAAATTATAAACAAACTTAGTTTAATTAATACCCTCTAAACATTTATTTAAGCCAACTAAGCTGAAGTTGAAAGATAGTTGTCGAAGTTGGACACGTGTCTCCTTTGCAACAAACCTTATTTGACCATGAGCAATCATAACCTGCGCTCGCATCTATGTTGCGTGCATCGCTAGCTGTTTTGTTTTGTTTTAGACTTCGACTTTATGCGGTAATCGCTACGCAAATAACCGAGCGTGCAAAGTTCCGGGTTGCAGCTTCGGTGCAGGAGATAAAAAAAAAGAAATTGACTGACTTGAGAGGAAGGAGGCGTAGAGAAAAGCGAGAGTTAGTATTTTAGTTTGGATTGTGATCTGTGAAATTTGTCTGATCGGTTGCTATCCTTTCGATTCTCGAATGCTTGTCCGGCATTAAATTCTCTTCCAATTCGCGATTTCTTCGCTGATTGGGTTTTGGGTTTAGAGTTTAGATTACAAGTGGGAAGGGAGGATCGATCGATAATGTTTTCGAATCATATACAAAATGGAATCGAGACGGCGAAGTTGGTGTGGTCTCGGATTCCGAATTCGGAGGACAGCGAACTTGACGGAGTTGGGCTCTTGAGCACAAGTAACGGCAACGCCGTTGATAGCCTTGATTATGAAGTAATAGAGAATCATGCCTACCGGGAAGAGCAGGTTTTTATTTTTCTTTTTCCAGTTTTAGTACTTTTTGTATTTTTGACTCGTAAATCGAAGTTGTTTAGTGGTTTTTCGGGTGATCCATAGGCGCAAAGAGGGAAACTATATGTTGGATATTACGTCGCAGTTAAATGGTTCTTTGCTTTGCTTATTGGGATTGGTAAGCTTTTAAAAGCCAATTATGTTATGTTTATTGCCATTAATGAAGGGTTTTTAGCTTTTAATTGTTAGGTCTAAAGATTGAATCTTTTTTTTGAAATGTTTAAATTTTGTTTTTTGATTGTTTCTCAGGTACTGGGTTAGCTGCAGTTTTAATTAATCTGTCCGTGGAGAACTTTGCCGGCTGGAAGTTTGAGCTGACGTTCAAAATTATACAGAAGTCATATTTTGCAGGATTTATATTATACGTACTCATTAACTTGGTTTTAGTCTTTTCATCTGTATATATCATCACGCAATTTGCCCCTGCAGCAGCAGGATCTGGCATTCCTGAAATTAAAGGTTACTTAAACGGTAAGCTGGATGTATGTGAAATGGTTTTTGTTTGGTTGGTGGGCTGTTTTGTGCCGGTCAAATTTAACCTAATTATGATTGATACGTGCAGGAGTTGACATTCATGGTATTCTACTTTTTAGAACCTTAATTGGAAAGGTATTGTTGGCACCTTGTGCTTTAAGATTTTAATTTGTTGGGATTTCTCCATGCATTCTTTTCTGAACGTGTAGCTTATATTTAATTTCACAGATACTTGGAAGCATTGGTTCTGTGGGAGGTGGTCTGGCATTAGGCAAAGAAGGTCCTTTAGTTCATACTGGTGCTTGTATTGCTTCCCTTCTCGGACAAGTAAGAGCTCATTATGTGGATTTCCGTGTTATTTAATATAAGATTTGAACATTCAGAATCTTTTTAGTGTTTGACTCAACAATTAGCTTTTATTTTACTGCAGGGTGGCTCCACAAAATACCATCTAAATTCCAGGTGGCCTCAGTTATTTAAAAGTGATCGAGATCGACGTGATCTTGTGAGCAGTCCATGCCTTATGAATTACGTTTACTTAAATATTTTTTCCGTTAGGATCTCATATATATTTTAGTTGCCCATTACATCACTTTTGCTGAGTAGTATAGGCTCAGGAAGATAAATTGATCTGCTTACTATGTCTATCTAGGAAGCTGCAAGTAAATAATTATATGACCTCAATGAAAGTGATATTAGGTGGCTAAATATTTTGCTTTTTATGTTTTATACATTGAGACAAGTATTTTTCATGGTATCTTAAGCACCTGCAAAATCAAGTGTGAATGCATCTCTGGTCATGGCTGGGTTTGGATTGCAGGTCGTTATGGGGAAATTTAATATCTTGCTCATTGTTCTGGCTATTTAAATAAGTATTAGAAGCAACTCATATTACTGCTTGCGTGCTGGTGTAACTGCTGAGTTTTTGGTGTGTTCGGGAATGCATGATAACTTTAATGCCATATTTATATCTACTGAATCTTGTATTGAGACAGTCTATGATGATCTTTCAGATTCTTTAGCAATACATATTTCTTGAATAATTTGCCTTTGCTTGATGTTTGAAAAAGGTGACCTGCGGCTGTGCAGCTGGAGTGGCTGCTGCTTTTAGAGCTCCGGTTGGTGGCGTATTGTTCGCATTGGAAGAGGTTACATCTTGGTAAGAAAGTTTTTGTAAGATCATTTGATGAACTACCTTGACTTGAGAGTTAAGCGAAAAAGATACCTTTTCATTAATTTACTGGGTGTTGTTGTTGTTATCTTGTATGGTATGAGGCGCAATAACTGCAAGGAAAAATTTTCTTGAAATGCGTTTTCATCTATATATAAAAGTAGCACAATCATTGTATGAATTTGCATTTTTGGATTCTTGAAATGCTTTCTTGAAATGTTTGGGTTATTGCTTGTCAAACTTTTCTGTTCTGTATTGTTCAAGGTGGAGGAGTCAGCTTATGTGGCGAGTCTTTTTCACCTCTGCAATAGTTGCTGTTGTGGTGCGAACTGCAATGGGATGGTGTAAGAGTGGGAGTTGCGGTCATTTTGGCTCTGGCGGTTTCATAATATGGGACATATCAGGGTTAATATCTCATCTTCAATATTATTATATTAGCTTATAGCCTGTATTGTTGTGAATATTGCATACTTATTTATAGAATTTTTTATGGACAGTGCTCAAGAAGACTACTCTTTTAGGGAGTTACTTCCCATGGCTGTTATAGGAGTTATCGGTGGTCTATTGGGTAGTTAACTTATGCCTTGTGTTTAAACTTGCCTCTGTATGCGTGGAACTCTTTTGTTCATTTAATTCCTTTTCTTTCTCTTGATTTTGCAGGTGCCTTGTTTAACCAGCTCACACTTTATATAACTTATTGGCGTCGGAATTATTTACACAAAAAGGGGAATCGGGTGAAGGTGAAACATCAAAATTTTTTCATTTATTGACGAGTTTCTTGTATTTTCAAGTTTCTTCTTGCATTCTGTCCTGTTATCTCTTGTTTAGTATTGCCTTCTCTTTCTACCCTCAACTGGAGAAATGATTGTCCTGCAGATTATTGAAGCATGCCTCATCTCTGTAATAACGTCACTTATATCTTTTGGGTTGCCACTACTAAGAACATGCAGTCAATGCCCTGAAGCAGATCCAAATGCTGGTATTGAATGCCCACGACCTCCGGGAATGTATGGAAATTATGTAAATGTAAGCTTTTCATTGGAAATCTGTTTCTACCTATTAATATACCTCAGACATTTTCTTTCTGTGGGAATTTCTGTTTTCTTTTGTAACATTCATATTTCATTTGTAAATTTTGTAGTTCAATTTTTTTTTGCCTGTACTCATGACTCTTAAAGAAATTATAATTTTGACTTTGAACCCAAATTTGGTCACTAATTTTAATTTTGAGAAAATTAACTAATGTGTTATATCTTTATGATGTTTATGCCTTATTCTCTCTATTATTTTTGTTCACAATGTTACTGTCTTTATTTTTTGAACAAACGTCCATTATGACTTTCTTAACTTTCTCGTGAGATGCTGCCATAATGCTGTATTTCAGTGTGGTAGGTGTTGGTATGGATAGATAGGATGTTTACTGGGAATATTGATGTTTGCTTTCTCAAATTCTAACCTAGCTTGTCATATGCAGTTTTATTGTGGAAAGGACAAGGAGTATAATGATCTTGCGACAATTTTCTTTAACACTCAGGTTTATTTAGAACCCCAAAAGCCTGTACTCTTTGTTCACTTTCTAGTCTTTGATGATTCCTTAACGTTTCTATGGTTTACTCTTTTTTTTTTTTTCAATTTTGTGTTCCAGGATGATGCCATAAGGAATCTTTTTAGTGCAAAGACCATTCACGAGTACAGTGCCCAAAGTCTATTAACATTTCTGGTAGTGTACCCATTTCCTATTTATAGAAAAATATGGATTTCTTTTATATTTACATTCATGCTTATCCCATTAAAATGACTTTTCCCTGAAACCTTTCTTTGTTAACCTTTTTATAAATTTTGCAGGTTATGTTTTATGCGTTGGCAGTGATCACATTTGGTACTGCTGTTCCTGCTGGCCAGTTCGTTCCTGGGATAATGATAGGGTCCACATATGGGCGCCTTGTTGGCATGTTTGTTGTCAATTTCTACTCAAAGCTCAATATTGAGGAGGGAACGTGGGTATCTTGCTCTAATAATTTTGAATGTTTTACCCCATGAGATTTATTTCACCAGTTTTAGATCTTTAGGACTAGATTAATGTATACCATAAAATCCTTCCTGTTCATTGTGACTACCTACTATGATCCAGAAGTGGTTTTCCCCAGTTCAGAAATTCTTTTTTATCTTAAGGGGTTGTGACTATTTTTGAAAGTTTTGATGAGGCATTATTGTGTTAGATATAGCTTCCATAGTGATGGTGTATTGTCATCCAAGTACCAACTTCATTGGTCTGGAATTTCATACTCATGCGTGGCCATGAAATATTGCAACTGAATGACATCATTCTGAGTTTTGACTGTGATATTTGTATTCAATTAATGTTACGGTTCTCAAATGTTAAATGAAGTACTGCCCATGATGTGAAAATGCCACCAATGATACCTTGTGGAAACATCTTTTGTCCTGTTTATCAAACTTACTTTCCATCTTTCTTAATATCTTACTTTCCATGTGTTGGATGCTTTATTCTCGTTTCTGAAGTGTTCTGCTTTCGGTGGAATTTTAGATATGCTTTGTTGGGAGCGGCTTCGTTTCTTGGCGGTTCAATGAGGATGACTGTATCTTTATGCGTTATTATGGTTGAGATCACAAACAACTTGAAACTTTTACCTCTAATCATGCTTGTGCTTCTTATATCAAAGGTATACTTTGAATTACTTTCTTAGCTTTTGTTTTTGTTGATGATTGCTTGTGAAATTACTGAAGTTGTTTTGTGATGACAGGCTGTTGGTGATGCCTTTAATGAAGGGCTTTACGAAGAACAGGCACGATTGAGAGGCATTCCGTTGCTGGAATCTAGACCTAAGTACCAGATGAGAAAAATGACAGCTAAGGAATCATGTGGAAATCAAAAGGTAACTTCTATTTGCATGTTTTAAGTTCTGGCTACAATTACTGTTGCTTTCCATTTAGCTTTGTAATCTCTAATCAACCCTCATGCATTGCTTGCATTTGAATATTATGTGGTGGGAACACTTGATTTTTGTTGATGTCTGCTTCATGCTTAAATCCTTGTAAAAATTCTTGTTCTTGACCAATATGGATTTATGTCGAGGTTTTAAGTCCTGGCTTGTGGTTCCAAGTTACCGGAGGTAAATCATTGCACTTTGTCGTTAGGTTTATGAGATATACTTCTGCAATAGAAATTAAATGTTGACCTGAAATTCTCTGAGTGTGGCTTCGGAATTTTGGAGCTGTGGGGATGTTCTTGGTAGTATATTGTGATGGCAATTGATAAACTGCTTCCTACATATGTCCATATGCAAAGGCTGTCCTTGGTGGCCAGTTGTTGGTGCTGTAGCAAAAAAGAACATGTATAATTTCTTGATATATTATAAGAAAAGGAGCATAACAGAATATTACCAATTTTGAGTGTTTGTTATGAGGAAGAATTATGCAATCAACCATAATCTATTTCATTTTGGAACATACCAATTTTAAGGTTTGTGCAACTCCTTTACATGGGAGGTAGTTACGTAGGCTTCAGCTGAGGTGAGTGGGGAATTTTTTTAAAAGGGGTCAATTGGAGAATTGCAAATGTCTTTGTATTTTCAATCTCATTTTGAGTCCTGAACCCCTGTGCAACCGTTTATGTTTCTAGTTTATGCCTTTGTCTCTCTCCTATGTTGCAATCTTCAACATATATATCATGTTGACGTTTCTACTTTGAAGGTTGTTTCATTTCCTCGTGTTGCTAAGGTAGCAGATGTGGTCTCAATTTTACGGAGCAACGAGCACAATGGTTTCCCCGTATGAGAAGCACCCTCCTTTCTTCTATTTTTTCTTATTTTGGTACTTACGGATCTGATTTAAAGTTTTCCCTGTTTAGGTGATTGATCACTCAAGAAATGGAGAAACAATTGTAATGGGACTTGTTCTTCGCAGGTATTCCATATTCATTTGAACATCTGGAAATTTGTTGAAGCAAAGCATCTTTTTGATGGGCCAAATTAATTTTGTTGTTTGCTTTTCATTACAGTCATTTACTGGTACTTCTTCAGTCCAAGGTTGATTTTCAGCATAGCCCTATTCCAAATGATCCAAGAGGTGGATCAGCACCAATCAGGTAATTAGAAAATTTTCAAAATAATTTCAAGTTATATATATTTTTTGAAAAATAATTTCAATTTATTGTTGTATTAACTTGTACTTTAAAATGGTGCGTTTCAATGACTCCAGGCACAACTTCAGTGAATTTGTGAAACCTGTTTCCACTAAAGGAATTTCCATAAAAGATATTCATCTAAGTTCGGATGACCTGGAAATGTACATAGATCTTGCTCCATTTTTGAACCCATCTCCATATGTTGTCCCTGAAGATATGTCTTTAACAAAGGTTGATGATTCTGCCTCTCTTTTATTTCATAAAGTGGTTTGTGCATTTCCTTTGTAATGAAATCTGTATGTTTGCATATTTATATAGGTATATAATTTGTTCCGGCAACTAGGATTGAGGCATCTATTTGTTGTCCCTCGCCCTTCTCGTGTGATCGGTTTGATTACTAGAAAGGATTTACTGATTGAGGTACAACATTTCTAATTTTTCTGTTGACACTCACCTGGGTTGCAACATGTAATGACTGAATGGATTTCTTGTGTTGTAGGAAAATGAGGACTCTGCCAATGTGGAGCTCCAATCAACTAGTGTAAGGTCTCTATGCTGCTTTCTTCATGATCTTTTTGTGAATATGATACATGCATATCAAAGAAGTTAGTGAACAAGATTCTTCTCTATAAGCAATTTGCCATCATCGCAATGATTGTAATGATGATGAGCTTCTTGAAAATTATCAAGCTTTATCATTTTTGAGAAATGAAATAAAGGAAAAAAAAAAGAAGAGCCTGCATTTGATAGTATTTTATCTTACATGTCTGAAGCTTGTGAAACAATTAATCCTTGTGGTTTGTTTGTGATGGTCATCACTGGACTAAATGGTGCTAACTAGATACATGTTACTGTAGAATGCTTAACATGGTTCGTTGCTGATATGTCCTGATCCTGACTTTGGATGTTTGTGTGCAGACCTCGTGGGCAGATTAACAGAATGTTCATTGGGAACACAGATGCTGATCGCCCACTTCTCAATGGTCTTCTCGCCTAAGATCGATCGAACACCTGGTTGAAATTTGCCCAACTTCCACTCCAGATCACGGTTACAACTGTTATGATGATAATCCTTGCTTGAAGACCAATGAATTCCATTTTTCTTCCATCTATTCTTTTCCCCCAACATCAAAGTTGAATTCTTTAGCTTTGTAGGGTTCAACACCATTCATTGTTTGGCCCTGGGGGTCCTCAGCCGCACCAATCTAGAACTTTTATGAGATATGTCCAAATGTAAAGGAAATATAGATCATCTGCAGTTTCATGTCTTTGATATATTTAGAAGGAAGAATAGCATAGCTAGATTGGTTTAAATTTGGCATTTTATTCTGAGTTTTTAGCAGACAGCCGTACTTGTATCATCAAGAACAGAAAACTGATGAATGATTAATATGTGATCATTGTACAGAGATTTTTGAGTAGCTAAGTCAAATTTATCTCCTGATTGGTGAAGGAATCTTTGCAATACATGCTCTGTTACTAAAGTCAAATTTCTCTCCTGATTGGTCGTCAATGATGAGTTGGAAACAAAATACTTTTCTGGGTGATCATAGCTCCTGATGTTCTAAGCATTGGAAAAACACGTACTGCTTCACTATCCTCTAATTTGGATGCTTTGGACTAAAAGTATCAAATGGATAGTTTGGATGATTTGATGAAGAACCAAGGGGCTAACAACTCTCGAGCACTTTAATTAAAGTTGTCAAGTTTGCAAATGATTTGGATTATCAAGAATGGAGGTTAATGGAGGTCAAAAGTACTACTTCAGTTATCGTAGCATCTTCATTTTCTTTACGAGTTTAATCTTTGACAATAAGAAGCTAAGGTGGACTTTTAGGAATACCAAATATCATGCATCAATTCCAAAAGTAGGTTAAGCATCTAACGATGCTCTGGTCAGGAAAATGTCTAACTCGTTGAAGCAAATTGAAGAATCAATGAAATTCAAATGTTTCTCACACTCCAAATAAGAAAAAATAAATTTTGTATTGATTTTTTTAAATTCAATAAACTCTCCAAAATTAATTTGTTAGCTTATTGTCTAGAAAAAGAAAAAAATACACATAAAAAGCATCTTATTAGCTAACTAAATCTAGCCATGACTCCTAGATTTATGATGATTATTTAAAGAAAATTTCATCTTATAAATATTTATTTAATTAACTGATATATAAGATAAAATCTATGAGATAGATGTATGTTATACATAAAATTATAAAAATATCATAACTATGATATTTATGTACTAATTTTAAATTATTTTTAGTCGTTGTCCTATAAGACTGATATTAATAAAGCAAAAAAACTAGCTTAAGTTATGTTTATTCTTTATGATGAAAGTAATTGGTCTCAAACTAAAGTATAAAAATATTTAAACAAACGTACAAGTGATTGTTAGATTTATAAATGTATAAATAATTTTTTTAACTTAAGATTTCTAAATGATCACTATATTTTAATACTACTTATGATATTTTTTTTCTAGAGTTACTCAATTAGCAATTGTTGGATATTGCATGAACAATATAAAAAATACTTAGAGTGATTAATATAAAATTCATCATCTTAAAAGTTATCGGAGAGAATATTTCATTGTACTTAATTAATATTGAATCGAAAAATCTTTAGTTAATGTGAAATGACACTTAAAATATATATATATATATATTATCAATATAATCAATTATTAATAATAGATAATTAATATAATTGGACTCAAATATAATAGACATTGATTTTTAGGGATGGCAATTGTACCTGAACCTGATGGGTACCCGATAAAATTACCCGAACGGGGGAGAATATGGGGAACAAATTTTTACCCGTGGGGCGGGTATAGGGGTTAACAAAAATATTCGTCGGGTATGGGGCGGGTATGGGGATACCACCCCCATACCCGTTTACCCGTTATATAGTAATTACATATTTGCCATTATATATATATATATGGGGTCAAACTCCCAACAGGTACGAGGATGGGGGT
>JANVCL010000214.1:45426780-45459581 GCA_026546855.1 Erythroxylum incrassatum | reverse complement strand
GTGACGTCATAATTATATTTAATTATATATAATATTAAAAATATTAAAAAAAACAAAAATATTCCAAAAAATAAAAACTAAAAAAATAAAAAATCTATTGAACCTTCTCACTGGTTTAATTGAAAATCGATTTTTAAGAGTGAACTGGACCGAATAGCTGACTGGTCACTGATCAAACTGGCCAATCTGATCCGATTTTTAAAAGAGAGCTTTACTATGCCCCAAAGAGTATTGTAACCCTAATGTCTTGTTTAGCATAGCAGTGGTCGCTTACTTGGCATTACATATAAACTTAGCATAAATAATAACGCATATGCATTAGAAAACTATTTAACAAGCATGAAACACACTGCTATTATATTATGTTCTCTTTGATTAGCTGTTTCCAAGTACTGGAATCAATAGTAAATAATATTATTTATTTATTATTCATTAAATTATATATTATCCAAACTAATACCTGACGTTTTTTTAATGCTGGATTTAGCCAGCTTTCCTCTACTGATGCAATCGAAACACTGTTGAACTAATGAAGGTGTAAATGGACAAGTAGAAGTCCCAAGCAGGCAGTACAGAAACTACAGCTACAGCTATGACTGACGGCTGAGGGTTACCGAAACAGCCACGTAGGTTCGGAGTCGGTGATGCTGTCCCTACCAAACCTGCACACGTGGCATCTTCTCCGAGACTTTTCTTTTCCAAAAGGCGACAAGAGGAAAAGAGAGCAAGTTGTCAATTACATAAAAACCGATGCGCCCCAGATGTGACGTGGTAACCTTGGTATCTCATAAATTAATTCCTCTTTTCTCTGGGTTTTGATAGAACGACGGAGGGCGATCAGGTCTTTACCTTTTAAGATAAGGAGAGTAATCTGAATGGATAGAAAATCAAAAGAAGCTGTTCTCGCCACGTCATTGGATAATATCTGACGCCATGGTATGGCAATGCTATCTCTTTCTCCTTGGATTCAAAAGGTTGATCCCTAATTTCAAGGGCCTTCAGTCGCAGACCCGACTATTGCTGGAGGATTGAATCACGGTTTGATCCCACTCAGTCCTTCAAAAAGGCAGCTCAGTGTTCGGTGCGCACAAGAAATTACCACATTGGATGAACTCCCAGCTGTCGAGCTATCTCTTTCTCCTTTCTTTAGCGGAAAGATACTTTCTTACAGGGCTTTTTATTCGTGCGTGGGCAAAAGAAAAGAAGGACTGTCGACGCGTAGCGCGTAACGAGATCCGAGGCGGAGAATAAATGAGGGTGATTGCATAGGTGTCGAATTGATAGCCGTGACACGTCACGAAAATGACGTTCCCAGGCAGGACTGATCTACTTTTTTAATTCAGTGCACTCACGGAATGTGGAACTCCGAACATAAGCGCGTGCATTAATAAAAAAGCGCAAAACAAGAGGGGTTTGTTTTTTTACACTGGGCAGTGAATTTTGACCGAGCTAGTAAGGTTGTTCTTTCTACTCCTCTTTTTCTTTTGTTTTTCAATTTTGTTATTATTATTGTACAAAGTGGGGCCCGGGAACGTCACAAGAAGGCCAAGGGCGAGGAATTAATTTCCAGATAAGCATCTACCTAGCAAATTCGTGCGGGTCCCACGATTCTCGGAAGTTCCGTGATCGGGACTCCAGTCCCCGCCGCTTCGCCGAGATGCTCCGCCGTCTGATTGGAATCGACCAACGATCCGGATGGTGCTCATTGATCAAAATCGCATTACCGAACCTTGTGGTTCGGTGCCAGCTTGGGCTTGTTTTCTCCTTGGTATCTGTGGCTATTTGTTACTACTTTATTTTGTGGCATGACTAGGAGAGGGGTGTTTCAGTGTTTTGTTTTCTTTTAAGAAAATTAAAATAATTGCCACGTAAAAGTTTTGATCTAACGGCCAAATATTGTTCCTTACAGCAGATCGCATCCGTCAAATTCCATTGCTTTCGGTGGCATTATCGTGGGGTCCACCGAGCCCATGGAAGATATACCGTAAGTTACCCTCACTCACCCCATATTTAATTAAGATCGTCTCCATTAAATAATAATATTACAAACAAGGAGAGACGATATTTTAATATGAAAATCTAAAAGGAATAAATAATCATAATCATGATTAAAATAATACCTATTGAATATCCAACGGACTTAACCTCGCCATGTCATTACTAGTCAATCGTATCCGTCAGATGGGTCCTGAAATGGAAGGCTGAGATCTGACAGGGCATGAAGCTGGAAAGATCATGGCCGTTGACTAGGCCTTGGGGTGGGCTTCATATAGCTGGAAAGATGAGAAAACGAGAGAGGGTCAGATAGAGAGGTGCAGATAGAGAGAAGCAGAGATAAGTGAAAAGCTCTGTGTGTTGAAAGGATCAAATAGGTGCATGGTTTTCGGGTGATGGGAGATGAGAGGACTGAGAACAATCTAGCTGATTGGGTAAGTGAATAGAGAGGTAATAGATGGAACGAAGTAGAGACTCTAGGAGAGTCGCAAGCAATGGTTTATCTAGAAGAAGACATAGAAGTGGCAGTATCAGAGACTCACCAGGTTTGTGATTTTTCACATCAGATCTAACTATTCTCAGATAAGCTGCCTCTTTCTTTTTCCTTTTTTTTTTCTCTTAACAGTGAGTTTGTGTTTTCTGTGTCGCAGAGGATGATGGGCCGGTGGAGCTGCCGGAGGCCGTGAGGCGAAAGAAGGATCGAGATCGAGAGCGGGAGAGGGACAGGGAAAGAGATAGAGACAGAGATCGGCTGAACGGCCGGAGAAAGAGGCGGAGAGGAGATAGGTTGTTCCACGGGACCAATAGAGAGGATGGAGGAGATTATAGTTCGGAGGAGAGTGTTAATGAAGAGGAAGATGAGGAGGAGGAGGAGGATGATGGAGGTCCAGGGAGTTCCATGAGGATGCTCCCACCCAATCCTTCTTCCTTCTCGAATAACCATAATCATCTTCATCATCATCGCAAAAATTTCCCCCCGCCGGCAAAAGTTTTCAAAGCGTCGCCGCCGCCTCCTACGACTGCTACGGTGACGCCGTGGAAGGCTCCCGATGAGATGATTGGCGTGTCAGTGCCCAGAAAAGCTCGGTCAGGTAGAGAGGTGGAATTGAATGTTCTGTTATGGCTTAAAAGGGTTTGAGATTTTTCAGTGTGCGGATCGACCCTGTTTGGCTAATGAATTTATATTTCGCAGCATCTGCTAAGAGGTCTCATGATTGTTGGGCTTCAAATGGTGGAGTTGGTATGGAGCAAATTAACCGCCAAGCTTCTTCATCTCCCGTAAGATCCAGTGGTCCTTGCGTCACGACGGTGTTGGCTTCAGCTTCCGTGTCTCCGGCACCAGTCTCGCCGTCCTCTTCTAATGCTTCGGTTAAGAAGAAGATGGTTTGTGGAAATTCCCTTCTTTTTATTGATTTCTTGATGCGTTCGTTCAAATGAGTGAAAAATGTTTTTGCTTTTTGTAGAAACCTAATGGTTCAAAGCAGAGACCGCCAAAGTCGTCTTCAAAGTCTGCTTCCTCGACTCAAGACGAGATTGAGATGGAGATCGCCCAAGTGTTGTATGGACTGATGAATCAGCCTCAAGGATCTTCAAGGCGGGATACGATTGCAGGTGATGGCATGAAGTTTGATTCTTCAAAAGAAATGAGCAACCACAAGCTCACTGCTGATGCCAAATCCCGAGTTTCGTCGCCGATCTCTAACCCCTTACCTCAGCCATCTTCAATTCCTCTAACTAATCCTAGCTCTTTCAGTACTACTCCCATTTCTGCTATTGGTGAGTTTCCTTGGGCTGCCAAAAATCTCAAAACGCAACTCCTTCTCTTTGAACTTCTTCTCCAATGTTCTGTTCAGTTGCTGAGAAAATGGCGGAGTAAGACAGAAAATTTGGAATCAAATTAAGATTCCCATATTTTCAGTCCAATTACCAGGTTCATGTCAACTTAACAGAACATAAACCGTTCCAGTTTTGGGGAGTTAACTGACGGATTCTTTTGCCTTTTTGGTATCGGTGAAATCTCGTACAAATTTGCAGCGCCGAAGAGGAAAAGACCGCGACCAGTTAAGTACGAGGATGAGAGTCAATCAAATTTACCAGTTCGTAATAGCCCCATTTCGTCCACAGCCAAGGTGGATTTGGATCTGCCACCACAAATCGATAATTATTCTCCTAATGCGGGAAAGAATTCAACAAACCCAGTTGAAAATTGTGGAGTTTCATGCAAATTGTTGGTCAATCACTCAGCTTCTTCATCAGCAGAGTTGCAATTACAGCCGGATTCTCTGAAGAAGGAGAACCTAAGTGGTCCTACTTTGTTATCGGATTTGAAGCAGGTGACTGAAGATTTAGAGACTAAAGTTATAGCTTTGACCAAGCAGGAGCCTGAGTCACCCAAGAAGGAATCTCCATCTAGGGTTGGGTTGGAAGATGATTGCGAAACCTTGGCACCCCCTAATCCGTAAGATAACATTCATTCAATTTCCTTCACTTTGATTATCTTGTCGTAGGATGATGTCCGATTCTCAATGGCTGGGAAATTGGTTTTGTTCTTTCACAGGAAAACTATGGTTTCTGAGAGTGAAGGTCAGAGAGAAGAGAAGTTCCAGATAGATCTGATGGTGAGGATTTATGAAAACTCTATTGTATTTTATTTTATTTCTTTCTTGAGCTTTTTTGTCTGTATCGGTTTTACAGGCTCCTCCTCCGTTGAGGTCATCCCCCGAAAGGGACAGCGAGATTGATTTTGTGGTTGTAGATCCTAAAGCAGTGGTCAGAGATGTTGAAACGGTGAGCGGGGACCACCAACACTGTTTTTCCTCACGTTAGCTCTATTTTGGTAAAAGGTGTAGACTTGGGAATTAATTGTGGTGTGTTTATGATTGCTTTTGTTTGTGCGCACAGGCTACGGTCAAAGAAAATGAGAAAGCAGTGAAAATTGGGAAGGAAGATATGAATGTGGAACTTGATGAGAAAAAGGCTAAAGTGGCAGCAATAGGAGAGGTTGAGTCTCATAAGCCAATTGTTAGTAATAAAGAGAGGAATGTTGATCTCCAGCTGGATTCGGAGAAGAGTGACAGAAATAGTCGTACTGTTACTGTTTCTCGCAGTGGAGACAAGCCACAACAGAATATCCGGGAGCAGCACCAACAACCCAATCTTGAGAAAAATGGTAATATTTACTTTTTTTTCTTCTTCTTCTTCTTCATCCTCCTCCCACTTCTTTGGGGGATGACCCTACTTTTTGTGAATGGAAAATTTTTATTGTCTACTTTTTTTCACATTGATTTACTGTCTTAAATTTTGGTTTTTTTTCAATCTTGTTTTCAGCTCAATCAAGCTCTTTGTCTTTGCCAATGTCTATGGCTGGCTGGCCCGGGCTTCCTCACATGGGGTACTGTAGTGTTGTTATGTTTTGTTGTGTTCATTATTAACTTCGAATATTGAAAGTCGTACCCCAGTACTTAGATTCTCTCGTCTCAGAAAATGACGCTTTTCTAATCAATCAGATATATGGCACCTTTACAAGGAGTTGTATCCGTGGATGGAGGCTCTGTTGCATCTGCAGCTTTACAGGTCTGTCATTACATCGTCTTGTTGTTTATTACGCCTTCCAGTGGATTCTGACGTCTCAATTCCATTTTCTTCTCTCTCTCCAAAAACCTTGTGTAGCCTCCGCATTTGCTCGTTAACCAACCACGGCCAAAGAGGTGTGCTACCCATTGGTACATTGCACGGAATATTCACTATCACCAGCAATTTACAAGGATGAATCCATTCTGGCCAGCTGCGGCGGGTTCTGCAATACAGCTTGGGGCTAAGGCCTGTAATTTAAATGCTGTCCCCCCAACAGAAATGCAAGCTGCTAAAGGATTAAACGCCGGGCAGGACAAGGGGCAGGGTCTTCCTTCTCATTCAGGGAAAGACAAGAGTTCTCAGGCTGGCATCATAACGGAAACAACTCAGAGAAAACAGATTTTACTCCAGCAAGCTTTACCACCTGGAGCACCCAGTAATATCCTGGTATGATCCTTACTTCAGTTGGAAATATTATTTGTTGTGCAATTGTGTTAAGGATCTGTTTCCTGATGGTTGGTGATTTTTGGGTTTTTGTCGAATTTCAGCACGGCCCTGCTTTTATCTTCCCTTTGAGTCAACAACAGTCAGCAGTCACTAACTCTGTTCGGGCTAGTGCAAAATCCCCCCTGCCTGCAGGAGGGGCTACTTCAAGTGCTTCTAGTTCTGTGTCAGTTAGTGCCAGTTCAACAGCGGTAGTTACTGGTCCAGCAATGAGCTTCAACTACCCCAATATGCCTGCCAATGAAACCCCGTACGTAGCAATATTGCAGAATGGACCGTACACTATCCCAATTCCTGCACATTTAGGGCCAGCTCCATCTTATAGAGGGACGCATCCTCAGCCTATGCCTTTCTTTAACGGGACCTTCTATTCTTCTCAAATGCTCCACCCTTCACAGCTTCAACAACAGCAACCACCTCCGACGCAGTTGCAACAAAGCCAACAAGGACACCAACACCAAAGTATTTCTAGTGGTTCCTCATCATCCCAGAAGCATTTACAGAATCAAGTCAATCAGCAGAGGCCACATGGAAGCGTCACTAATGGAAGTAATGGGAATTTGCATGGCTTCCCGACCACCAAAACCCAGACATCGCAATCATTGCAGCTTCAACAGCGGCAACAAGGCCAGAATGCCCTCCATCAGGCTGGGCTTGAGGGTGAATTAGGCAGTGAAGATAGCCCTTCAAGTGCTGATAGTCAAGTGCCTCAAGCAAGTATGAATATATATGGTCATAATTTCACGATGCCTATGCACCCGCCAAATTTTGCTATGATGCATCCAGCATCAGTTAGCACAAGTGGTGTCAACAATGCTGGTGGCAATCCTAGTGAAAAGAAACAGCTGCAGCCGCAACCTCACGGTACGAAGGCTGGGGTTGAACTTCTTCCTTCTCAGGCTTTTGCCATGTCATTTGCTTCTAATGGAGCTGCAACAGCTCCAGGCTTGGATATTTCAGCGATCGCACAAAGTCATGCGATTCTTCAAAGCCTTCCCGAGACTGGAAGTCATAGCTATCAGTTTATGGCAGCTGCTGCGGCTTCTCAAGCAGCACAGCAGAAGAAGAGGGAGAATGAATCTTCTAGTGTGGAAGATGAGAGAAAGTCACTGGCAGGTGGAAAGACTGCAGCAACCAGCGGGCAGTTGATTGCTTTTTCTCGTCCAGACCTAACAGATGCATCTGTTTCAGGAGCGCCTAGCAGCACTGTGATTGATAGTTCAGCACGAACTCTTAATCTAGGATCTGCAGCAGCACGGACATCCAATGATGTTACATCAGCTGCTATGAATAGTACAAGTATTTCTATGCAGCAGCAACTGCAACGGACCCAACAACAACAGCATCCACAATCACAGCAAATGATTCAACTTCAGAAGCAGCAGTTATTGGCACCTTCTTCTACTGCTTCTGCGAGAAGCAAAGCGCCAACAGGTAGTGGAAATGTTTATGCGGACCACATTTCCACGCCATCGTCAGTTGCTGCTAAATTCCCTAACGTGCTCTCTGGCTTTCCTCAAAATCTCGTGCAAAGCAGCAGTAGCTCAGCTCAATCTCCTCAGTGGAAAAATTCTGTTAGGTCGACCACGTCCCAAATGCCTTCTCAATCTTTTGCTTCAACTTCATCATCACTCAAAAACCTTTCCCAACAGCAAGGACGGACTCAACAGGGCCACACACAAATATCTTTTGCAACTAACTCAAAATCATCAGCTATTTCACAAGGACAACCACCAGCCAATAGCAATCAATCCCCATCTCCTTCAATGGGAGTGGGTTCACCTACGACATCATCCATTTCTAAAGGTGCGGGTGGAAGCCCAAGGACAACTTCCACCTCCACAAGTAATAAAGCAGGGCAGGCTTCTTCACTATCATCTCAGCAGACTAAGACCAACTCTCTGCAAACACAGAAGTCATCTCCAATTGGGGGAAGGAATATTCAACCAATCCTTGGTCATCCACATAACATTGTTCCTTCATCTAGCCCTGGAGCAATGCCACAATTACAGCAGCAACAGCAACAGCATCAACAACAGGTAACAAAGCATGTGTTGCAGCATCAGATGATGTATGCGGCGAATGCATACATGCAAGCTCAAGCTCAAGCTCATCGTGCAACAAATTTATCAAATACCTCTTCGCCTGCAAGTGGCTTTTATCTCCAAAGACACCGAGACCAACAGCAGAAGCAACCACCAGGGTCATCAGGAGCTTCAACAGGAATGCTTTCCTTGTCGAATACTAACACCAGTGATCCTTTAAAGGCAGTTGTTTCTGCTGGTGCAGCAGCTAGCAATATTAAAGGTGGTGGCTTGCCTGCACAAGGTCTTGTTCATGCTCAGTTTGCTGCTGCTACTGGACAGTCCGCAGGGAAGGCACATCAGTTTCTGTCTGCTAGCTTTCCTTATGGACACGCTGTTCCGGCTGCAGTTCAGGTGAAACCTGCAGAACAGAAACAGCAAGCGGGGGAGTAAAAGCATTTATTGGGTTCTTGAACCCCAGGTGTGGGTGTGAAAAGACAACGAAGGTTGAATAAGAATATTGGAAACTTTTGGAAAACCTGTTAATGACAATGTCAGCACTTTCCTGCTGAATGAGGAGATCTGAAGGAGCTGGGGAGGACTGAATGAAGGGTGCTGCAACACACAATTTTGGATGAAGGTGAACTTGTTGGGAAGGTATGCAAAACGAATATATGGAATGTCTTTAGCCAGCAAAATGTGTATTATTATCTTGTATACTTTGTTTATAATCTGACCGAGTTAGATGATTCTCAAGCCTCTAATTGCAAGAAGAAGGGAAAAAATATAAAATTGAGATGGGTTTTCGTGACAAGAGGATGGGGCATAAAGTAAGGTTGTCAAACAAGTAATTATTTTGGTAGGACCCAACCTATTCTTTTTGTTTCTTTGTAATGGATGGTACTCACTCCGATGTTAGAATTTTTCTTTTTCCTCTTAATTCTTAATGGGAGAGGCATTCCATTTGCTAGAATGAGCAATTGGACAGTTTCGATCATCTATCAACAGTATGAACATTATATATGCAGTCTGGCAAGTATAAGAGTTGAACTTAAACTCCTTCAAATGTTCAAATTTTCTTCCTGTTTACTTTTTTTACTGCTGGATTCGCTCCTGTGAAACAAGAAGGGAATGTTATTATATAGTTGGGCAGGGTTCAAGCATGTACTAGAATTGAGACACTGCTCAGTAATTGTCATAAGGGCTTGCAGAGACCCCTTGCCATATGAGTCATCAAATGTACATCAACATCTCACTGACCCTCGTTTTCAATCAATTATTATAAGAAGACCCTTTATACCAAACTTTCACTGCAAGTTTCGTTTGTTTATCTTTTCCCAAGTGGTAAGCATAAGAACATTATTGGGCTAATCCTCATCATATGATTCAGCTTCGTTTGGCAACTTAGATGTAAAATCTGAATTTATCAATTGGAGACAAAGTACCAATTTAATAATTTAACTGTGTGACAGTGGGAATTGCTCATTTGAGATTTATTGATTGTGTATTATCTAGTTATGCAGCCATTTGTGATTTATTGATTGTTTATTAATGTATGAAATCATATCTAGTTATGCAGCTTAAATAACATAATTTATTTTATCTTATTTTTAGATAAATAATTAAAAGTGTTTAATTTTTAAATTTTAAATTTTATTGTTCAAAATTTTAAAATTTTCAATTAAATGTCTAAAATTTTAAGAATTAGACAACTAAGTTAAATATTAATCTTTTGATTAATCAATCACATTAATATTAATATTAACAGAAAGAATATTTTGACTTTTAAAATCGTAAATACTTAATTAAAATTAATAAATTATACAAAAAGTTTTAAAAATTAAAAAATTTGTTTTTTTCCCCCCTTTTTCATTACGAAAACATAATGATAAAACCATTTCAATTGGTGGCAACGTATGGTAATATTATTCTTTTACAATAAACTCCAAAACATTCCTTTGGAACTTTTGAGTTTAGGGTTATTTAGCAAGACAAAGACACAATGTATCCAATGATATAAGTCAAGCTTACCATCTAAAAGGTGGGACCTTTACACCAAAAACCAAGACTTTTGGTACCCCTTTCGCATGCCCTTTTATTTAACATATTAACAAAATAATGCAACGATGCACTATCGGGATATGCATAAATATTTAACAACTATAGTATAATTATTCTATAATAAAAAGTTTAACATACTCCGTATACAAGATTTTTCGTTTTATTAGAGTTTGGAGCGAATCGTAATGTACCTAACTTTTTATTTGTATTTTTATAAAAAAATTTAGTTTCGTAACTTCAAATTTATAATATCATAATCGCAAAGAAATAACTTTACCGATAATTGTTATCGGGAAGAATCGACAATAATATCTTGTTTATATATTCACATCTCCAACATCTTTTGTTATTAAATTTCCAAATTTTAAATTTGACTAAGTTTGTTTTAATTCAAAATTAAGAACTTTCAATCTATATTATTTTAAGTTAAATTTGAACTTGAAATCGGATTTTGTATTTAAAAATTTGCTCAATTTAAAATTAAAAAAATGTTGAATTTTGAAAAAAAGACAATGATTATTTATAGAAAAAGACAACTATAATTAATTATTATTATGTCATAAGACAAGGACTTCGGATCTGCCGCAAGAATGATATTTGCAGATATTGAGAAAAATAACAATTAATTTTAAAACTACAAAATTTTTAATCAATTAATTTTTTATTTCAGTTTTTAACTTACCGATTGGGTTTTTATTAATATTTTTTTCTTAAAAACTAATCAGTTTATTAATGGATAGCTTAATTTTCTTCGATTAATAATTTTTATAAATTAAAATAAATCAATTAATTTTTATTTAACAATATCTTTTTTTAATTAAACTTCAAATTCTTCGATACGTAAGAATAATCTCTTTCGAATGTATATCAAATTTTTCAATTTTATTCAATCTTTAATCGGTTTTATAATGGTATAATATCAGTTGAACCTTTTAAATTTTAAATTTTTTGTCTTATCAATTTAATTGTTGGGATGATTTTTAAAATATTATTTTTTATTGCTATAATATAAATATCTAAAAATGACATAATTAATATAATTGTGTTTTGAAAATGAAACGAATTATTCTCAAAGTGAGACAACCCATTTAGAGCAAAGAGATTCGAGGATTGTTTTTAACTTGTTTAAATGATGTAATTATATTTTGATGTTTATTATCAATATTTTACTAATATACAAAGATGTTATTTATCAATATTTTAATAACTGAATTAGTTTTTTAGTGAAAACCTTAAATTGTTTATTTTTTGGTTCATTTTTTTCGATTTAATCTAGTTAAATGATTTTTGTTGTTAAAAATATATCAGTTTATTAATTAATAGGCTAATATTTATAAATTAATCAATTTGTTATGGATCAAATAAATTAATAAATTTTTATTTAAGAATCTCTTTTTTCAATTAAACTTTGAATTTTTCGATATCTAAAGACAATCATCTTTTAAATTTTTAATTTTATTCAATCTTTAAATAATTTTATAACAGTCTAATATGGTTGAATCTTTTAAACTTTAAACTTCTTATCTAACCTTACCGAATAAAACATTTGTTTATTATAAAAAGCCTTTTAAAGGGTCTCCGGATATATATTGTTTACTTGTTTCGTCTCTGTTGGATATGGTTTGTTTAGAAACCTATCCACTCAAACTCGACATAATGGGGCTTTAGTTAATTAAGCATTTGCATGATATGCTTGAACGGTGCCTTTTCTAAAGTTCATCCACTGACCAAGCTAAACCGCACTACAAGGTTCTCATCGACAAGCCTACAATTCATCAACGGCCAATTCGATTCTTGAATCGAGTTGCCAAATGGATAATGTTTGCAAAGAATGTCAACAAGAATCAACTTCTGACCCAAGTTACCTGGATTTTATATACAAAAAGCGTGAAGTGGTGTTCAAATAACTTGCTAGAAGTTCAAACCAAGTGTCAAAAGAAGTTGGACATTCGGCACAGAAAAGGTCAAAGAAGGTATTCGATGGCTTAATAGTGAATTTCCATGCATGGAGTGAAGTTTTATCATTTTAAAAGATTGAATTAGAGACTAAAATGTTGATTAGCAAGGTTTATAAAATGATTACATGATATAGTTAGGCTCCGACACTTGACAAAATCCGCACCATTCTTTTGGTGGGTTTGCGCCTTATCCAGTCTCACTCTTGACCTATTTTTATTTTGCTTTATTTTATTTTTACGAGGGTCCATTATTAACACTTATATAAAATCTTTTTTATTTTACTACAGGCTTATAAAATCTTAAGAAGGACCTATTCTAATTTATAGTTTCTCTTGATTATATGGTATGTCCGGAGGAAGATCGAGCTTCAAAAAATAATGAATGATTTTATCAATATATAAAGGTATAACTTCTCAAGAATTTCAATTGCGCTTATATTCAATACTGTAGGAATTGGGTTCAAGCTTTTCCTAGCCCCTTCTTATCAATAGACGATATTCTAATGTCCTAGGCATAGAAAAATCACACCAATCTATCCTGAACTTAGTAGTTAAACCCTAACTTTGCCAACTAGAGAAGTAAAAGCAAACTAATGCCAAAGTTGAATTTATAATAGGTGCTAGATTCATATCGAACGTTAAGAAACAATGAATGATCTTATCAATATATAAATATATATCTCTCTAGAAATTTCAATTACGCTTATATTTATCACTGTAGGAATTGGGTTCAAGCTTTTCCTAACCCCTTCTTATCAATGGACTCTCTCATGCTTTTCTTTATTCATGGTTCGATGTTCTGATATCCTAGGTGTAAAGAAACCATACCAATCTATCTCGAACTTAATAGTTAAGCTCTAACTTTGCGAACTAGAGAAGTAAAAGCAAACTAATGCTAAAGTTGAATTTATAATAGGTGCTAGATTCATATCTAACTCAAGCATTGAAAGTTCTAAATTGAAATCGGTACTGATGCATCTTAAATATATGCATTCTTTACTTAGGTTTACAAAGATCTAATCTTACATTAAAAATATTGTCAATCAACCACAACCAAGTTTTCGTCATACCATATACATATATGGACTACTAGCATATGGAAAAATTATATCGTGCTACTTTACTTCATATTTATTATATACTGATTTTATAGCGATTTATTACGGTTGAATTTATAAACCATAATTTTTTTTCCAGCTTATTCGACACTCGGTTCGATTATTAAAATATTAGTTTATACAATAAAAGTAAGATGGATTGTTAGTAAGCTCAAACGAGAAGTACGTGTAACGAAGCTTTCTATTATTCTAACTAATATTGCTTGCACGTGGGTCCACATCCACGTGGCACATTAGGCGGTGAGCGTCACCGCACACACCAAAATTTGAAAAAAGAACATAATCCTTTTGTCCATACCCAAAAGCTCGAATCTTCCGATTTCAATACAAAGAAAGATTGATTATTGGTGTCTTTCTCTGACTAAGCAACTTATTTTAAGTCACTTAGGCCTAATTGAGCCTGTGGTGTGTCACTATCCCAAGTAGGAGAATTAATAATCATAATGGCTTGGGTTAGGTCAAAACAATCCAAGTTCCGATGTCCTCCTCCAACTTAAAATTATATCGATTTCAAAAGATGATTATTATTAATTAATAAGATTAATGATTAAAATTTAATCGGTTGAATTATTTATCTTTTTAGTTCAATTTTAATTTTTTTATTCAATTTTTTAAATAATTTTTAGTCAAAAATTAACAATTTTATTAATTAATCGATTAATTTTTATCATTTAATAATTTCTTATAAAGTAACATTAATTTTTATTTAATAATATCTTTTTTAGTTAAACTTTAAAATTTTTTGTTGGTAAAAAAATTCTTTCAGTCATATTTTAAAACTTTTAATTTTACTAAATCTGAATTTAATTTTATAATATTTTAATTCCTAAATCTAGTTTTTAGGAGCATCTTAGGGTTTGTTTTGTTATTTAATTAAGGAAAGAGGATGAAAGTGGTATCCCTCAATGTACTTATTATAATATGTATATAGGTGGTAGATACCATAAAGCCTTGTCCCACGATTTGTTTCATGTCATGTGCCATGACACATTTTTTTTTGTAACAAAATTTTAAATGGCTTATTTAATAAATTAATGATTTAACATTAAATAAAAAATCAAATTAATTAATATTAATAAATTAAACATTTTTTATTTTTTTGACCATAGTATAGTATTTTATAACATGACTTAAGTCAAAATAACATTTTATAAAACAGACGTTAGGTAAGTTACAGTTTTCCCAAGTTAACGGAGTCCTTTATTTTATGTTTTTTAATGTCTATCATTTTCTTCACGGAAGTAATGTAATGCAATTCAAACATTGGTGAACTAATGATATTATTAATAATTTCCCTTTTGTTATAATTTAATTTTAAGTAGAAGGTTTTATGTTTTTTATAAGTATTAACAAAAGGCTATTTAATAATTATTAATAAATTATTCTAATTGAATTTATTATTAAATTAAGTATGATTAATTATATAAAACGTGAAATAGCATACTTGTTGCTATACTTTCGAATCCATGGACATAACGTCAGATAAGTTAACTAGTTTACATTATTTATTATTTAATGTCCCCTCTCAAGCTTAACATTATTTATTTGGAATGGGCAAATAGAAGAGTCCCAAGTGATTCTCCTTCTTCCTCTGTAGTAAAGACTAAAGACATAACAGCTATTCCTGACGGCTAAGGGTCACTAAAACAGCCACGTAGGATCGGTGATGACGTTGCTTCCGTACCAGAACACGTGGCATCATCTCCGGCACTTCTCTATTCCAAAAGGCGACAAAAGGGAGGGCGAGCAAGTTGTCAATAACATATAGAAATCTGTGGGCCCCGCGTGTGACGTGGTAACCTTGATCTCCCGTAAATTAATTCCTCTTTTCTCTGGGTGTTGATAGAACGACGGAGAGCGTTCGGGCTGTAAACAAGGTGAGTATCTGATTGGATACAAAATTAAAAGAAGCTGCCCTCGCCACGTCATCGGATAATATCTAACCATACGGTAACGTTATCTCTTTTTCCTGTCTTTAGCGGAAAGATATTTTTTTTACTGGGCTTTTTGTTCGTTCGTGGGGAAAAAGAAAAGAAAAAGAAAATGGTCGATGCGTAAGCGCTTGTAACGAGATCCGAGGCGAAGAATAAATTATGTTAATTGCCTACGTGTCAAATTAGTGTTCACGACACGTCACGAAAACGACGTTCCCACGCAGGACTGGTCTGCTTTTTTTTATTCATGCGGGGCCCACGGTTCTCGGAAGTTCCGTGATCATGGCGCTGCTTAACCGACACGCTCCGCCGTGTGATTGGAATGGAGCCAACGGTCCAGATCAGGCTCAGTGATCAAAAACGCAATATCGAACCTTGCGGTTCGGTGCCAGCTCGGACTTGTTTTTTCCCTGTAATCTGGGCCCTTTTGTTATTAGTTTATTCTGAGGTGGTGTGGTGTGGGTAGCTTGTGTTCTTTGAGAAAATGAAAGTACTTGCCACGTAAAGTTGTCATCTAACGGCCAAATATTGTTCCCTACAGCAGATCTCATCCGTTAAATTCCCTTGCCTTCGGTGGCTTTATCGTGGGGACCACCGAGCTCCTGGAAGATATATATCTATCGTAAATTACCCTCACTAACCCCCCTATTAAATTAAGACCGCCTTCATTAATCAATAATATTTACCACTACATTATTCTTGTACACGAACGGCGGATTTCGTACAGAAAAGAAGAATCGCATGAGAAATGCGCACAAAGAACGTACATTAATGAAATTCAATCCTTACATTAATGTTTTACAAATTAGTAATGCCATTAATGGAAATATGTTCTTGAAAATATGTCTTTAAAGGCTAGTGTTTAATCTGCATTAATAGAGTAAAAAAGTAAAAGATTAATTGGAAGTAAATAAAAAATTAATAGCAATTTCGATTTATAATGTAATATATATATATGGCGTATGAAGACATCATGGTTTGGATAGGGTACACATTGTATTATAATATTACAGACAATATTTTAATATGAAAATCTAAAATGAATAAATAATGACAAACATGATTAAAATAATACCTAATCGGGATAGAGAGCGAGCAAACATGGATGCTTGGAGGTTAAGAAAAAGCAGGACGACACGTGGACATGTAATGAAGAAAAGGCAAAAAAGAGGTTTAAAAGAGAATAACAGTATCCAACGGACTTAATCTCGCCATGTCAGCCCTGGTCAATTGTGTCCGTCAGATGCGTTGTGCAATGGAAGGCTGAGATCTGGCCTTGCATGAAACAGGAAAGATCACGGCCGTTGACTAGGCCTTGGAGTGGGTTTCATATAGCTGAAGAGATGAGAAGACGAGAGTCAGAAAGACAGGTAGAGAGATAGAGAGAAGGAGAGATAAGTGAAAAGCTCTGTGTGCTGAAAGAATCAAATTGGTGCATGGTTTTCGGGTGATGGGAGATGAGAGCACTGAGAACAATCTAGCTGATTCGGTGAGTGAATAGAAAAGGTAATAGATGGAAAGAGGCAGAGACTCTAGGAGAATCGCAAGCAATGGGTTATCTAGGAGAAGACATCGAAGTAGCAGTATCAGAGACTCACCAGGTTTGTGATTTTTCTCATCAGATCCAACTGTTCTCAGATAACCGGACCTTTTCTTTTCTTAACAGCGAGTTTGTGTTTTTGTGTGTAGCAGAGGACGATGGGCCGGTGGACCTGCCGGAGACCGCGAGGCGAAAGAAGGATCGAGATAGAGATCGAGATCGAGAGCGGGACAGAGATCGGCTGAACAGCCGGAGAAAGAGGCGGAGAGGAGATAGATTGTTACACGGGACCAATAGAGAGGATGGAGGAGATTATAGTTCGGAGGAGAGTGTTAATGAAGAGGAAGAAGAGGAGGAGGAGGAGGAGGAGGATGATGGAGGTCCAGGGAGTTCCACGAGGATGCTCCCACCTAATCCTTCTTCCTTCTCGAATAACCACAATCATCTTCGTCATCATCGCAAAACTTTCCACCCGCCAGCAAAAGTTTTTAAAGCGTCGCCATCACCGCCTACGACCGCGATGGTGACGCCGTGGAAAGCTCCCGATGAGATGATTGGCGTGTCAGTGCCTAGAAAAGCTCGGTCAGGTAGAGAGGTGGAAGAGAATTTTCTGTTTTGGCCTAATAGAGGTTGAGATTTCTCAGTGTGCGTATCGTTCTTTTTTTGGCTAATGACTTCATGTTTCGCAGCGTCTACTAAGAGGTCTCATGATTATTGGGCTTCAAATGGTGGAGTTGGTGCGGAGCATAATCTCCGCCAAGCTTCTGCTTCTCCTGTGAGATCCAGTGGTCCTTGCGTCACGGCGGTGTTGGCTTCAGCTTCCGCGTCGCCGGCTCCAGTCTCGCCCTCTTCGTCTAATGCTTCGGTTAAAAAGAAGATGGTCTGGGACTTTCCACTGGAAATTCATTTCTTTTCATTAATTTCTTGATAGGTTCGGTCTAGTGAGTGAAAAATGTTTTTGCTGTCTCTAGAAGCCCAATGGTTCGAAGCAGAGACCGCCCAAATCGTCTTCAAAGTCTGCTTCATCGACTCAAGAGGAGATTGAGATGGAGATCGCTCAAGTGTTGTATCGATTGATGAATCAGCCGCAAGGACCTTCAAGGGAGGATATGGTTGCAGGTGATGGCATGAAGTTTGATTCTTCAAAAGAGGTGAGCAACCACAAGCTCACTGCTGATGCTAAATCCAGAGTTTCGTCGCCGATCTCTAACTCTTTACCTCAGCCGTCTTCTATTCCATCAACTAATTCTAGCCCTTGCGCGGCTGCTCCTATGTCTGCGATTGGTGAGTTTCTTTGGGTTGCCAAAAAGCTCAAAACTCAACTCCTCTTTTAACTTCTTCTCCAATGTTCTGTTCAGTGGCGGAGAAAATGGCGGAGAAAGATAGAAAATTTGGGATCAAATTAAGATTCCATATTTTCAGTCCACTTCCCAGGATCATGTCAACTTAACAGAACATAAAAGGTTCCACTTTTGGGGAATACTGACGGATTCTTTTCCCTTTTTGGGTATTGGTGAATTCTCATACAAATTTGCAGCACCGAAGAGGAAAAGACCGCGACCAGTAAAGGACGAGGATGAAAGTCCATCAAACTTCCCAGTTCGGAAAAGCCCCATTTCGTCTACAACCAAGGTGGACTTGGATCTGCCACCACAAGTCGATAATTGTTCTTCCATCGTGGAGAAGAATTCAACACACCCAGTTGAAAATGGCGGAGTTTCATACGATTTGTTGGTCAATCACTCAGCTTCTGCATCAGCAGATTCGCAATTACAGCCGGATTCTCTGAAGGACAATCTGTTGTCGGATTTGAAGCCGGTGACTGAAGATTCAGAGACTAAAGATATGTCTTTGACCAAGGAGGAGCCTGTGTCACCAAAGAAGGAATCTCCATCTAGGCTTAGATTGGAAGAAGATTGCGAGAATTTGGCGCCCAGTAAACCGTAAGATAGCATCCATTCCGTTCAGTTTCCTTCGCTTTGATTTTCTCTTATCCTGGGATGATGTCCTATTCTCAATAGCTGGGGAATCGGTTTTGTTCTTTCCAGGAAAACTACGGTTTATGAGATTGAAGGTCAGCGAGAAGAGAAGTTCGAGATAGATCTGATGGTGAGAATTTATGAAAACTCATTTTCTTAAATTTTTTTTTGGCTGAACTTTTTTGTTTGTGTCGGTCTTACAGGCTCCTCCTCCGTTGAGATCATCTCCAGAAAGGGACAATGGGATTGATTTTGTGGCTGTAGATCCGAAAGCTGTGGCTACAGATGTTGAAACGGTGAGTGGGGACCACCAACATTGTGTTTTGTCCTTACATAAGCTCTATTCTGGTAAAAGGTGGAGACTTGAGAATTAATTGTGGTGTATTTATGATTGCTTTGTTTGTGCGCACAGGCTACGGTCAAAGAAAATGAGAAAGCAGTGAAAATTGGGAAGGAAGATATGAATGTGGAACTTGACGAGAAAAAGGCGAAAGTGATAGCAACGGAAGAGGTTGAGTCTCATAAGCCAATTGTTAGTAATAAAGAGAGGAATATTGATCTCCAGCTGGATTTGGAGAAGAGTGATAGAGATAGTGGTACTGTTACTGTTACTCGTAGTGGAAACAAGCCACAACAGAATATCCAGGAGCAACACCAACAACCCAATCCGGAGAAAAATGGTAATATTTGTCTTTTCTTTTTCTTCTTCTTCTACTTCCCCCTTCTTTGGGAGACTACCTTACTTTGTGTGTGTGGAAAATTTTATTCTCTAATTTTCTCTCCACATTGATTTACTGTTATAAATTTGGTTTTCGAATCTTCTTTTCAGCTCAATCAAGCTCTTTACCTTTGCCACTGTCTATGGCTGGCTGGCCTGGTGGCCTTCCTCATATGGGGTACTGTTGTTTTGTTTTGTTTTGTTGAGTTCATTATTAACTTCGATTATCGAAATTCCAGTACTTTATTCCCTCGTCTCAGAAAATATCGCTCTTCTAATCAAGCAGATATATGGCACCTTTACAAGGAGTTGTATCCGCGGATGGAAGTTCTGTTCCTCCTGCAGCTCTACCGGTTTGTCATTACATTGTCTTGTTGTTTATTACGCCTTCCGTTTTAATCTTCTGGCTTTCATCGAGTGGATTGCGTCTCAATCCTCTTCTCTTCTTTTTTCTCCGAAAACTTGTGTAGCCTCCGCATCTGCTCGTTAACCAACCACGGCCAAAGAGGTGTGCCAACCATTGCTACATTGCGCGCAATATTCACTATCACCAGCAATTTACAAGGATGAATCCATTTTGGCCAGCTGCGACTGGTTCTGCATTACAGCTTGGGGCAAAGGCCTGTAATTTGAATGCTGTTCCCCCAACAGAAGCGCAAGCTGCTAAAGGATTAAATACTGTGCAGGATAAGGGGCAGGGTCTTCCTTCCCGTTCAGGTAAAGACAAGAGTTATCAGGCTGCCAACGTAATGGAAACTGGTCAGAGAAAACAGATCTTACTCCAGCAAGCTATACCGCCTGGAGCACCTAGTAATATCCTGGTATGATCCTTTCACTTCAGATTTAAGTAGTATTTGTTGTGTAAGTAGTTAGTGATTTTTGGGTGTTTGTTGAATTTCAGCACGGTCCTGCTTTTATCTTCCCTTTGAGTCAACAACAGGCAGCAGCTACTAACTCTGTTCGGGCTAGTGCAAAATCGCCTCTAGCTGCAGGAGGGGCTGCTTCAAGTGCATCTAATTCTGCCTCAGTCAATGCCAGTTTAACAGCAGTAGCTACTGGTCCATCAATGAGCTTCAACTACTCCAATATGCCTGGCAGTGAACCTCAGTACGTAGCAATATTACAGAATGGACCATACTCTATTCCTATTCCTCCACATGTAGGGCCAGCGCCAGCTTATAGAGGGACACATCCTCAGCCTATGCCTTTCTTTAATGGGACCTTCTATTCTTCTCAAATTCTCCACCCTTCACAGCTTCAACAACAGCAACCCCCTCCAACACAGTTGCAGCAAAGCCAACAAGGACACCAAAACCAAAGTATCTCTAGTGGTTCCTCATCATCTCAGAAGCATTTACAGAATCAAGTCAATCAGCAGAGGCCACATGGAAGTGTCACGAATGGAAGTAATGGGAATTTGCAGGGCTTTCCGACCACCAAAACGCAGACATCACAATCATTGCAGCTTCAGCAGCGGCAGCAAGGCCAAAATGCCCCCCATCAGGCTCGGCTTGAGGGTGAATTAGGCTGTGAAGATAGCCCTTCAAGTGCTGATAGTCGGGTGCCTCGTGCAAGTATGAATATATATGGTCATAATTTCACAATCCCCATGCACCCACCGAATTTTGCTATGATGCATCCAGCATCAGTTAGCACAAGTGGTGGTGCCAACAATGCTGGTGGCAATTCTAGTGAGAAGAAACAGCTGCAGCCTCAACCTCACAGTACAAAGGCTGGGGTTGAACTTCTTCCTTCTCAGTCTTTTGCCATGTCATTTGCTTCCATTAATGGAGCTGCAACAGCTGCAGGCTTGGATATTTCATCCATCGCACAAAATCATGCTCTTCTTCAAAGCCTTCCTGAGGCTGCGAGGCATGGCTATCACTATATCCCAGCTGCTGCGGTTGCTCAAGCAGCACAGCACAAGAAGAGAGAGAATGAATCTTCTAGTGTGGAAGATGAGAGAAAGTCCATGGCAGGTGGAAAGACTCCAGCAACCACTGGACAGTCGATTGCTTTTTCCCGTCCAGATCTGACAGATGCAACTGTTTCGGCAGCACCTAGCAACTCTGTGATTGATAGTGCTGCGCGAAATCTTAACCTGGGATCTGCAGCAGCACGGACATCCAGTGATGTTATGTCAGTTGCTATGAATAGTACAACTACTTCTATGCACCAGCAGCTGCAACGGAACCAGCAACAGCCACAGCACCAGCAGATGGTTCAGCTTCAGAAGCAGCACTTATTGGCACCTCCTGCTATTGCTTCTGGTAGAAGCAAAGCACCAACAACCAGTAGTGGAAGTGTTTATACAGACCACATATCTGCACCATCATCAATTCCTGGTAAATTCTCGAATGCGCTCTCTGGCTTTCCTCAGAGTCTCGTGCAGGGCAGCAGTAGCCCATCTCAATCTCCTCATTGGAAAACTTCTATTAGGTCGTCCACATCCCAAGTACCTTCCCAATCTTTTGCTTCAACTTCACCATCTCTGAAAAACCTTTCCCAACAGCAAGGACGGACTCAACAAGGCCACACACAAATATCTTTTGCAACTAACTCAAAATCATCAGCGACTTCACAAGGCCAACCACCAGCCAATAGCAATCAATCCCCATCTCCTTCTATGGGAGTGTGTTCACCAACAACATCGTCCGTTTCTAAAGGTGTGGGTGGAAGCCCAAGGACAACTTCCACCTCTACAAGTAATAAAGCGGGGCAGGCTTCTTCACTATCATCTCAGCAGACTAAGACAAACTCCGCGCCAACACAGAAGTCATCCCCAGTTGGGGGAAGGAATATTCAAACAATCCTTGGTCATCCACATAATACTGTTCATTCATCTAGCTCCGGAGCTAAGCCACAATTACAGCAGCAGCAGCAGCAACATCAACAGGTACCAAAGCAAGCACTGCAGCAAGCTCATATGCTGTATGCGGCGAATGCATACATGCAAGCCCAATCTCAAGCTCAACGTGCTACTAATTTATCAACTGCCTCTCCGCCTGCAAGTGGCTTTTATCTCCAAAGACACCATGAACAACAGCAGAAGCAACCGCCAGGGTCATCAGGGGCATCAACTGGAATCCTTTCCTTGTGTCCTGTAACACTTTCAAATACTAGCACCAGTGATCCTGCAAAGGCCGTTGTATCTGCTGCTGCAACAGCTAGCAATATTAAAGGTGGTGCCGGTGGTGGCTTGCCTCCACAAAGTCTTGTTCATGCCCAATTTGCTGCTGCTACTGCACAGTCCGCCGGGAAGGTGCATCAGCTTCTGCCTTCTAGCTTTCCTTATGGACATGCTGTTCCAGCTGCAGTTCAGGTGAAACCTGCAGAACAGAAACAGCCAGCTGGGGACTAAAAATGTGTAGCAGGCTCTTGAACCCCAGTTGGGGGTGCAAAGTACAAGAAGGTTGAAGATGATCGGAAACTTTTGGAAAGCCTGCCAATGACAATGTGAGCACACTCAGGCTGAATGAGGAAGATCTGAAAGAACCGGGGAGGACTGAATGAAGGGTGCCGTTGTGCTGGAACCCACAATTTTGGAGAAAGAAGTTGAACTAGTTGGGAAGGTATGAAAACGAATATGTGGAATGTCTTTTGCCAGCAAAATGTGTACTATTCTCTTGTATACTTTGTTTATAATCTGACTGGGTTAGTTGATTGTCAAGCCTCTAATTGGAAGGGGAAAAAGGAGCATAATTGAGATCGGTTTTCATGACATGGTGGGCTTGTGCACGGCATAATGTAAGGTTGTCAAACAAATTATTGTTTTTTGGTAGGGCTGAAAGGGAAAAAAGGTTGTATGATGGGAAACTAGGGAAGAGATTTGTTTCTTTGTTATGGTTGCTAGTGATGGAGAGTACTCATAGTCACTCAGATGTTAGAATTTTCTTTTTCCTATTATTCTTAGTGGGAGTCGAATTCCATTTTCTAGAACGAACAAATACAGTTTTTTTTAATCTTCTATCAAGAATATGAAAATCATATATGCACTCTGGCAAATATGAGAGTTGATGTTGAATGAACTCTCTTCAGATTTTCCTGATCTTTTGTATACTTTAATCTCTTCTGGGTAGGCTCTCTTGTGAACCCAAGTAATAAAATAAGACGAAAACTGAACTTTGTCTTCACATAATTGCTGGGTATTATTATATGCAGATACAGATATGGATTCTGTAATCACTTGAGCAAAAGACAAAAGGTGACCTGGTGGGGATCTGACTAAAGTATGAGTACCATCTCTAAAATTAGGTTAGGTATTTCAAGGTGGGGACCAAATGATCCCAGCTTGGTATTGGTGTCCAATTTTGCTTTCTAGTTTGAGTGCAGAATCCAACTAACAAACAGGCAACCAATAGTTGACAAATCATCAAAGCAATTCCTAGCACGTGGCACTATTCTTCATTTAAAACAATAATCACAAAAGGCGAAAAGATGGTGTATGTATCTTCCTTTAGATAAGATATTAAATGTTGGAACACTTGATGGTCCCCAAGGACCCCAGCTCTTACCCCTCCCTTCTCTTTATAAAATGTGTAGGGTATAGTGTCTGATGATACTGACTTGTCACTAACACTGGTTTCACACACGTGTTCTGTTTTCCCCCACTTGTTCCTGTTCCTTCGTCTCATCAAAAATATCTTTTTATCAGTTTTTATATCGACAGCGGAACAGTTAGTTGATGAGTTCTATGTAAGTGTTGGTTTCTTTAATCCTCCACCACCTTCCTACCAATTTTAGACAGGTCCCACAAAGTGGGTATCGTAATAATGTTGTTAAGACATAGGGAGGAGGAGCCCATGCCATGCCGTGCCAATGCCATTGCCACTTTCCTCTAATGTAAACAAACCAGTTAGACAATGGAGGAGCACTTTTGTCCCCACCCAAATAGAGTTACTTCCCCCCACCTCCTGAATTCTGACCCCACAACTATATGATATTGTTCCTGTTAGGCGAAAGATAGGATAGGAGGGAAGTGTCCAATCTTGACTTACATTATAAACTTTGAACTCTCACTAGTTTCTTTAGTTCCTTAGAATTCCTTAGGGGTGTAATTGACTATAAAAAAATTGGAAAAACATAGTTGTTGAGGGGTGGGAAAAAAAAACCAGTAACTTACACCTGAAATAAATGTTTTGGAAAATTAAAATAGAAACAAAAAGGGCATGCTACTTGGGTAGGGTACAAGCATGACTACTACTTTTGAGAGCGCTCCGTAATTGACAAGAGAGAAAAGCATTTGGTCATGAATGGACCCTTTGCCGTTTTGTGAGAGAGCTCATCACAATCAAAGGCCCGCGTAGCCCCGACGGACGTTCCAAAATTAATGGAGCAACTACCTCTAAAATTCTCTCAACTCAAGACATTGTATAATCAAGTGGAAATTAAAGATATATCAAAATTTATAAATCTTAACTAAATTGAATATATAATTTATTAATTGTTGTGTGTATTTAGCAATGGGCCAAAAATTATAGAAGTAAAATAGAAAATTTGAGGCTTAAAATATTAACCAGTATTAGGCTATTGTAAAACAGGTCAAAGATTGAATAAAATTTAAGAATTTGAAATATTATTTAAAAAGATTATCTTTACTTATTGAAAATTTTAAATTTTAATCCAAAAAGAGATTATTTTAAAAAATAATTGATTTATTTTAGTTTATAAAAACTAGTTAATTTATAAAGCTTGATCGATAATTAATAAACCTATGGATTTTTAATAATAAAAATTATTAAACTAAATCAAATCAAAAAATTAGAAACTAAATAAAAAATTAATCTATTTAAATTTTTAGCTGTTAAATTGGTTAAATTGATTTAATTTTTAAAATATTGGTATTTAGTGATATAGCCCCTATTAAATTTTATGCTTATAGTCAGTGGTGCAAAATGTTGGAATTGCCAAATATTTGAAGGCCCTTACCATAAGTAATGGGGCAACTTAACTCATGCAATAAAAGGTTATTTTATAATGAGAAAAAAGTATCCTCCAAGGGAACATAAGGCTTATAATACCATGGTTTATAATTGAATGGAGCAGTTTACAACGGAATAGAATTTAAATTGATATAATATTAAAAAAATATTTTTAAAAGATAGAAGAGTTCATAATGTAATATAGTAAAATGTTGTTTGAATGAAGGGTTTGTAATGCAATCTATTATAAAATTGTTTATCATTCTATATTTCATCCTAACCTCTTTAAATCGGATATTTTTTACTATTACTGTTTAAAATAGAATAAGATGTAACATGAAACTCTCATCTTCCATTTCATTCCATTATATTCTATTATAAACTCTCATCTCAGATGATATAATAATATTACATACAATTTCATTTCATTAATAGACTTCAAAAAACATAACCTTTATTTCTTGAGGCTATTAGTTAGATAAGAGTAAATAATCAGTGTTTTGAAATCCGGACCGGACATTGAACCAAAAGTCTTACTAGTCACTGGTTTAATCGGTTCAACCACCAGTCGAACCAGAGTGATGTCATAATTATATTTAATTATATATAATATTAAAAATATTAAAAATACAAAAAATAAAATAATAATAAAATTATTAAACCAGTGGTCAAACCGGACCGGTCCAACTAGTCAATTGACCGATTCTCACTGGTTCAATTGAAACCAATTTTTAAGAATGAACCGAACCGAATAATTAGTCGGTCATCGATCGACCCGGCCGGTACGATCCGGTTTTTAAACCAGAGTAAATAACATAGCAGAAGATAAAATGCAAAATTTATGTCGCATCAGATGGAAATTAAATATGATATGTAGCTATTCTTCATGCCTTTTTTTGTCTTCAAATGTGCAACAACAGCCGGAGTCTAAGTCTATACATATTCTAGCTTCAACTGGGCCTCCTTTTCAATCATATATATATATATATATATATTGTGAGAACAACCCTTAGTCGACCCTACTAGTAGTTTGTTGGACAATGAACCTGGTTTGCTACTTTTAATTAAATAAAATTAATTTAATCTTTTGTACAATATTTATTAACACAAATTTTATTTTATTAAAATAAATAATTTAAATTTAACTTTTTATTTAAAATTAATATTAATTTTAAAATTATTTTAACTATTAAATCAAATCAAATATTTTTATTTTTAATTTAATTATATTTATTAATAATTATTTATTTAATTTAGTTAAAATTTAAATAAAATAATTAAGTAAACTAAATTAGTCATCGTTCATATTAATAATTAATTTTAGTTAATTCAATATATATTATATAATTAAATTATTTATAGTTTTTATTAAATCAGATTACGAACAAACAAAAACAAGAAATAAAAACAATTTTATGGTTTTTATTAATTTTGAAAACATGAATAAATTAAAATAAAAAATAAACCCAATCAAAAAGATTTTTTTAACTGAATATGAAAATAAAAATGAAAATGAAAACGAAAAGCCTACAATTTTGTTTGTTTCTGTTCTCCGGTGGTAAACATAAGGAAAGCTTAAATGGCCATCGCATTATAGTGAATAGTGGTAATATAAAAACATATCAATTTTGATATTAGATACTAAAAATAATACATAAATGTAATATAAATCTTTTAATTATAGTTAATGATAATTTAATTTACAATATATATTTATTATGTTACAAAAACTACATCCAACAAATTAAATACAAAACATAAGCCAATAATAGAAATAGTTATGCTAAATATTTGGAAAAATATGAATTTTTATTTATTAAGTAAAAAATAAAACACTAGTTCGTTCATGCCTCTAGTAACTTTTGATAAAAATAGTGTTAAATTTTTATAAACTTTCTTAGTATAATTTCTGTAGCTTATTAAAGAAAAATTATATTATTTCAAGTTTTAGCTTGTATTTGTAAGCGCCTCATTTCAATTTTTTTATTAACAAATTTGATATTGTTTAGTATATTTGTAGACGTGAGATTCATCTATATAGAGTTCATTAAAAAATTTAAATTAGAACATAAAATAAGTATTGAAATGCTAGTCCCACATAGAACAATTTTGAATATATATTCTCATTTTTTACATTTTGTTATTAATTTCCCTTATTGTCGCAATCTAAAAGTAAGACCGAATCTTTTTATACTGCGCACCTTAATAAGATTCTTATTGAAACAACGTTGTTGTTATTGTTGTTGTTGCATTGGTATTATAGTTGCAATCTAAACATTCATTTGAAATTAATTTAAGATAGAATGGTAACAAATAGAAGTTTGAAAATTTCTAAAAATTCAAAACTCAATAGATAAATTCCTAATTATTTTAAAAAAAATTGTATTCACAAAAGGCTAATTTTGGATTCATGCAAAAGAAAATAGTAAAATAAATATTTTTTAATTCTCATCTTCTTTCAAACCCACTTTTATTAAAGTGGGTGACTTGTCATTTTTGTTTGCTTGGTTATGGTTTTTCAGATAAATAAAATACTTCCTATATTTAGTAAAAGGACAAAATGATTGAATGCCAAGTTTCTAGGTCAAACTTCAAGCACCTATACATATATATTACATGACAAGTATAATTATTATGCCTTAAGACGATCCAAAACTAAATAATAAGTAATAATTAGTTAATCTTGCCCATTAGACATATGTCCAATGTCATATAATCAATTATTATTTCAATAGTCATTGCATTCATTTTGGTGATGACCTTTCTTTATAATAGTCATGAGGGGCATTATATTTTGGACTAATGAATGCAGAGGTCTTTTATAAATTATAATTCAATTTCTCTTCTTCTTATAAGAAATTAATTAGATTATCAAAACATGAAATTTATTTTTCAAACTCGAGTTCAGGCTTTAGAATGTCCGAGTCCGGCCTGATCCATTGTCTCCCCTAATTGAAGGTGACATAAGACCAGGCATCCTAAAGACCTTTAGAAGTGTTATATTCAATTTGAATATAAAACCATGTTATAGACATCAAAGCCCTGCAATGAATGTACAGAGAGGGTGGATGGCCATGTTCAGGAAAACTATTGAATCACTAGGCAGGCAAATTATAGATGCCATATAAGTTGAGCAAAGACATCATCAGGACATTCAGTCAAAAGGATAATTAGTCTCTATATTTGCAAAGAATATAAATAAGCTTCCAACTCCCATTAATATGGACGGTACTTGGCCGTGCGAATGAAAACTACCCAAATAATGCTTTACCCCAGAATGACATAGGACACCAAATTCCTATTTCTATACATTCTTCTGAAATGGGGGCTTCCCTGATGTGGTCAAATTTTGGGGTAATAGGTCGAGATCAAAGAAGAAGATGGTACTTTTTGACTTCCTTGATTTTAAATAATTGTAACACTGGGAAAAAAAATGAGGAGTTAAATGCATAACATTGCTTGTTTAAGTGAGACACCTAATCCAAATGTGTAGATGCTGATCTATTATTTGTCAAAGCAGCTAGTTCTTCGTCTTGCTGCTTTTTCAGATATCTCTTTGCTGTTGCAGTCACAATTGTCAGAAAGAAATTTAAAAGCATGAGCCATACCACAGAATTCCAGATTGCAGCAAATGAGAAATCCCAGTTTTTCACCTAGAATTGGAAGAACATACCATATGTATAAGCTCATATGAACGTTAAAAATGACATAGAACAGGACTATTCAAGCCCAGGATTACTGCAGAGAAGTTGAAAGCCACTTAAGAGCATTCAATATATTTTGGTGAGGTACCTTCCCTGGCGAGGGTGTATGAGCCGCCGGTGCCATGTATTTTTCTCTGAGCGAGTGGAGTTTGGCAGTGAGGCCAGGCAGAGCGGAAGCAAAACCAGGAATAAAGCTGAAAACCCATATCAACTCATTCTCTATCCAATTAAGGAGTTGATTGTTGCAAACAGAGATAATGAAAACTGTCTGTATGAACAAAATAAAGGAACAAGTAAATCAGAAAGCGGACATACATAGAACTCCGAATCCAAGTGAAGTATACATCCTCCACATGCATTGTAGAAGTCTGCCCTTAGAGCTCATTTTTCCAATCATTTAATGTGAATAAAAGCATAAAATGGAATATACATAGTTCCATACAGTAAATCATGCACACATTAAAAAAATAAAAAGATAAAAGAAAGGAATGTTGCTTAAAGTAAAGAGAAAATAGAACTTCCATGCAGTATGGTCAAAATAGGTACCATACACTTGGTCTTAACAGTCCAAAATCACAAGAGTATTAACATAATTAACACATACCTGTATGTGAGTTTTAATGATTGCCTTCCCGATCAAAGTTGCAAGGAAAAACTTCCAAAACGGAATACCAAATTGTCCACACATAATGCCAGCAAGATCAAAAAGAGGATTCGGCACCTAAACAATAGAAGTTAACAGCAGTTCCTTTTCAGTAAATGAAGACACAAGTACCAGACAACAAAATAAATTCAACTTTCATGCAAAAAGCTTTCTTACTACGCAACAAGCCTAGCTTATAACTTTCATGTAATGTCCCAATGAAGTCAACATCATAAATGAAGCATATCATGCAAATTGCAGAAGAAAAATTTGATACCCAGGAAATCATAGTTTGACTAGACTATCAATGAAGCAAAGCTGCCCATGTCAAACTAATAAAGTACTTAGCACATGTGAGCTTTTAACAACAGTGCTATTACTTCAGAACGACTGATGTAATCTGCCGCATAAGATAATTGAACATGTGAATGAAAGATCAAGGCTTGCACTTGCTTACAAAATGCACATGTTGAAATATTGGGAGGCCAAGTTTACCATCTATGTATACACTTCTATACATGACAAAGAAAAATATTTTAATGGGCTAGAGAGATGAAAAGGACTAAAATAGTCAATCAAGGAAGTACTAAAGAAAGAATTAGTTGATTTATTATCAAAACGTTAAGAGAGAGAAAGAGAGATCGAGGGAATTGAAAGTTCTACATATATGGCAGACGTCAAACTAACCGAGGCAAGCACTAGAATTGTAAAGAAGTTCAAAAATTGCGAGTGGGTGAGAAACCAGCGTTTGATTGATGTTAGGTGAGTAGCTAAGAATCCATTATCTTTAGTTGAGGAGGCATCCAACTCTTGCATGGCATCCATTTTGCTACCTGACATACTTGCTATATAAATGAAATGTTAGTATACGAGGGGGGAAAAAAAAAACAGAGCAGGAATATAATTTCTGATGCAATTAACCTCTATAATCCAGAGAAGGCAAAGGAGAAATCGGTGACCAAATTCAAGCCCATATATTAGGCATAACAGATACAGTAACATTGCAATGATTCAACAATCTAATTCACCCATCCAAAGCATCGCTATAGAGGTATAGAAACACCCAAAGAAATAAATTTCATTTGACACCAGAGCATTATCTCACTTTTATAGTAAAGAATGTATATTAAGTGCTCGATAGCATGCTTATCCTGTCTCTAAGTCACCAACCTATGCTGCTACGTAATTCTAAATTTACCAAGTATAGAGTCATGTGGATATATTAATATTATGAACAGCTCGAACTGAAATGGAACAGCTAACTTCATTAATAGTTTACTGTTAAGTTACTGGAAACCAAAGCAAGTTTAGCGACAAGAAGACAAAAGCATATACAGTCTGTGACATGAATCGTCTCCATAAATCACTATTATAAAATTAATCAACTCATTCATGCATAACATGTGAATCCCAATAATAAATTGTGTGAACCTTTTCAATCCTAGAAAGAATTTTTTCCATGCCTTAATGTACTTAATTTTCAGATTCCCAATATCATAAAGCGTATGTCACAGCCTATGCTGGGTGCTCACCAGCTCTTGAGATAAAATAAGGAGGAAGCTCCCCAAGTGCAGTCCCAACACCCCACAGAATAGCCTCCATCTGAACCTGTGGCAATATGCTAATTAGAGGAACCCGCAAACCATTTGAAAATGGAAATAGTGGTTCCCCAAATTTGTGGCACTCTTTGTCAAGCCAGGAAGGAACTCTTTTCAACTGTATTGTATCATATGGAGCATTTTTTAAATCAACTCGGCCACACTGCATTGCTTTAATTGTGAATAAGGCAATATGGGGACCAAGATAAAGGACAAAAGTGTGCAGTCCAGAACCTGGAACGAAATATATGAAGAGAAGGACGTTTAGATGAGATATAGCAGTCTGAAACTCTGTGTATTCACTACATATAATAATTAGAGAAATGTGATCAAACACCACTGTTTGTTATCTATATAAACACTGGTTTGTTCCAATGTTCGAAAAACAGTTCTACTAATAAAGCAGTTAAATGGGCAACAAAAGATTATAATAAAAGCTGAGTCAGAAAGCAAGATAACAAATTGAAATTTGAAACTTGAGATTACTAGACTGTATAATTGATGACGTCCAAAGCCCCTCATCCAACTACAAACTTGAATAAATATAGAAGATCAAATAACATAAAGCTGCTACAAAATCCATATTAAATGAAAGCCAAGTTTGGAAAATAAGCAGAAATAAATTGAAAATAATAAGATACTAAAAAATGGTAATAGTATTAGTAGAACAGAAAAAGATCCAAATTAGTACTTCTTGCAGTACTAAAAGACCCTCTGATAAAAAAGAACTATAATTATAGAATGAGACAAAAACTGCCCCTAAGTTTAATCATACAACAATTACGAATACCGTTGAAGAACAGAAATTTAGATAAGATCAATCTTATGGGATAAGATTATTAGAAACAGAAATCCCTATAATCATACATATGTATATACAACTATAATTCTTCTACTAAATTTCTGCTATAGACTTCTACATATAGTTTAGTTCATATTGATACCTATTTTCCTGCTGGTTACGTTGTATATATATATGTATCCGTGTATATTAAATACAAGATAAGTTTTTCTTGGAAATCTTAATATGGTATCAGAGCCCTAAGGTTTTCTGGAAGTATTCTATGTTATTCTCAGTACAGCCTTCATTGCTGCCTTAGTCAGCCTTCATTGCTGCTCATTCTTGTCAGATTTCTCAATCCCCATAACTATTATTTCACCCAATCTTTCCCTTCTTTCACCATGGCAAATTCTGGAACTTCTCAAACCACTATTTCCAGCCCAGGTGAATCTCTGTCCAGAAAATTGGGGAACTATAGGATGTTCGTGCCTCCAACAGACTCAATGGCAAGAATTACATCAAGTGGTCACTTCTTGTTCGCACCTATCTCAAAGGGAAAAGGCAGCTTGATCACTTGCTAAGATCAGGACCTGCAACAAGGAATTTAGCAACAGCAACATGGGAAGAAGAGGACTCCATGATCATGTCATGGTTGTGGAACTCCACGGAACCGTCAATCAGTGATACGTGCATGATTTTAACCACTGCAAAGGAGATTTGGGACTGTGTTCAACGTATGTATTCAAAGGC
>JANVCL010000214.1:45409713-45422953 GCA_026546855.1 Erythroxylum incrassatum | reverse complement strand
AGTGGCCAAAAGAAAAAATGGACACCTACTTAATACCACTCGAGCCTTACTTTTTCAAGGAAATGTCCCTAAATCTTATTGGGGTGAAGCAGTTCTTAATGTCACCTATATGATCAATAGACTACCCTCAAGTGTTCTAGACAATAAGAGTGTTGTCGAGCTCCTAAACTCTTTTTACCCTCGTTTTAGAACTTCTAATGGACTCAATCCTAGGGCATTTGGGTGTACTGCTTTTGTTGATGTCCATAGCCAAAATCCTAGAGCCATTAAGGGTGTGTTTCTAGGATACTCATCAACTCAAAGGGGATACAAGTGTTACAATACGTCTACAAGAAGGACCTATATCTCATCTAATGTCACTTTCTCAGTGTGCAAATTCTTCTTCTCAAAGTCCTATCTTCAGGGGGAGAATAGCATAATGGAAGATAGTCCTTGCAGTTCCTCTGAACCAATAAATACCCTAGACCTCACTCGTACTCCAACTCCTGTCCACTCAACCCAACCAAATTCTATTAGCATCACAAAACCCAAGCCAAGTCCAAACACAAAACCTCCTGAGTTAACTCCCATCCTAGCCAAAACCCCCTCACAAGTTTCCAAGTTTTCCTCAAGTATACTCAAGGAGAAAAGACATTCCAACACCAAAGCAAACTCAAAACATTCCACCGAAGCAAACTCGAGACATTCCAGCGCTAAAGCAAGTTTAAGAATCAAATCCTAGTCCTGGAAATGAGATCACCGTGAGTCCTCAACCATACTCAAATATCCAAACAGGTAAACATTCCACTAATCCAAATGATGATTTAGACTTTCCTATTGCTGTTAGAAAAGGAACTAGAGAATGCACCCATTGACCGCTCTATCCACTTTCCCATTATATCTCCTTCAAACATCTCTCACCTAACCATAAAAGGTTTATTGTGAGTTTAAATACAATTGCTATTCCTAGCACTGTTTCTGAGGCCTTATCAAAAAAGGAATGGAGAGATGCTATGAGAGAAGGAATGAATGCTTTAGAGAAGAATCATACTTGGGAGGTTGTTGACAAACCGAGAGGGAAGAACATTGTTGACTGTAAGTAGATCTACACACTAAAATACAAGGTCGATGGCTCCTTAGAGAGATACAAAGCTAGGTTGGTAGCTAAAGGATACACTCAGATCTATGGAGTGGATTATCAAGAGACATTTGCCCCAGTTGCGAAGATGAACACAGTAAGGAACTTGTTGTCCTTGGCAGCTCATTTTGACTAGCAGCTTCTTCAGTATGACGTTAAGAATGCTTTTCTTCATGGAGATCTCAATGAAGAAATATACATGAATGTTCCACCTAGATTTACAGAAGATACAGTTAACAAGGTGTGTAAATTGAGAAAGGCTCTCTATGGACTAAAACAGTCTCTAAGAACCTGGTTTGGTAGGTTTGCCAAAGTGATGAAAGAATCAGGATATAAGCAGAGTCAAGGGGATCATACTCTTTTCATGAAACACTTAAAAATAAGAGGGGTGACTATTATTTTGGTCTACGTGGATGACATTATAATGACAGGAAATGATGAAAAAGAGAAGCTAGAATTGAAGCAGAAACTGTTAAAGGAATTTGGGATAAAAGGACTAGGAAAACTAAAGTATTTCCTCAGTATTGAAGTGGCATATTCAAAGCAAGGGATATTCATCTCTCAACAAAAATATGTTGCAGATTTATTAATGGAAATTGGGAAAATTGGGTGCAAACTGATGTCTACTCCAATGGATTCAAATTACAAACTTGAGTAAAGGAAGAATCGGCAAAGGACAAGAACATGTATCAGCAACTAGCGGGCAAGCTAATATATTTAGCACATACTCGGCCAGATATAGCACATTCGGTGAGTGTAATCAGTCAATTTATGCACAACCCAAGAGAATCTCATCTGCAAGCTGTCTACCGAGTCCTACATTACTTGAAAGGCAGTCCAGGCAAGGGAATATTGTTTAAAAGGGGCCATACACTATCCTTAGAAATCTACACAGATGCAAATCATGCAGAATCTCCGGTTTACAAAAGAACAACAACAGGCTATTGCACATTTCTTGGAGGCAATCTAGTTACATGGAGGAGTAAAAAACAAAACATAGTGGCTCGATTCATCAGCAGAATCTGAATTCAGGGCTATTGCACAGGGACTATGTGAACTATTATGGCTGAAGATCATTCTTGATGATTTAAAAATCACATGGGAAGGTCCTATGAAGCTCTATCGTGACAACAAGTCTGCAATTAGCATAGCACATAATCCTATACAACATGACAGGACAAAGCATATTGAGATTGACAGACATTTCATCAAAGAAAAGTTGGAAGAAGGACTAGTGTGTATGTCTTATGTTCCTTCGAATCATCAACTAGCAGATGTTCTAACCAAAGGGCTAAATGCTTCAAGATTTCATGATCTTATATGTAAGCTGGGAATGGAAGACATCTATTCCTCAGCTTGAGGGGGAGTGTTGAGGAACTAAGATTTAGATAAGATCAATCTTATGGGATAAGATTATTAGAAACAGAAATCCCTATAATTAAGGGATTTTTGCTATAGACTTCTAGATATAGTTTAGCTCATATTGATACCTATTTTCCTGCTGGTTAAGTTGTATATATATGTATCCGTGTATATTAAATACATGATAAGTTTTTCCTGGAAATCTTAACAAATACTAGTACTAGAATTGGAACTCTAGATTTTATCTAACTAAAGTTCACATACCGAGACCAATGGAAGATGCAACACCAAGAGCAGTCCACCACAATGCAAATCTCAAGTAATGAGAAAGCTCCTCAAGATGCTGCAGAAACATACCAGAAAAGTTGTGAATATCAGAAGATAGGCTCCTAAGTAATTGATGAAAGCATGCAAGAAGCTGAAAGTCCAAAGAAGGTCCATATGTAGCTCATATTCAGATTCAGAGACAAGGCATGTAACTAAATACTTGAACTTCCAGTTATAGCTAGCATGCCAACAGCATACAAATAAATCATCGAAAATGCGTGTAAATAATAAGTTCCATTAGCCAAATGTAAAACTATACTTTACACCACCAAGCATACCTTTTCGTGAGGCCCATCAATGGTCACAACCAGAATTGCAATTGCTCCTATGGCAGTACTTAAAAGCATCAACAAACCACCTTTTGCCAAAAGATACAATACACAACGCTTAAAGTACTGAATCATAGCCAAAATAAAGAACTTCAATGTTTTGAAAGGTTGTGTTGTTAATGTCAGATTTTCCAGTTCCTGTTGATTCGTTTCATGAATACCTGAAAAGAGACAAAATTCTGTCAGGCTAATCAACTTCAATAAATCATAGAATAATTTACTAAGAAGCATGCATTAAAAGAATAACGTGCCACAAGGAGATCAAGCTTTATCCAGAATGCAAAAAAGACTTTTGGGTACATATTACCGTTAAAAATTGGAAGAAGGAAAAGGAAAAGAAGTAGATATCAAGAATATAATCTAACAGTCACTGTTGTCTTAGTATGAAACAGGTTCTAACTGTGATCAATAACTCTCCACATTACATGGTAAGCATCAGAAAAATCAATGCTACCTCCATGCCTGGCTGATATCATCTATCATTGCAGGTTCTTGTCTTACCCATTTTAATTTCGAAACCATGTAATGGTCTCCAGTCTTAATCTAATCATGCATAAGTCAGTCACCAATTTTCAAAGTAAGCAGTTGTTAAAAGTGTCAATGGCCCTTGTCTGGCAAATCCTTGACGCTGACCTTATATGCAAAAACATCACACTCAAAACTTAATGAGAAAACAAACTCAACCAGCTAACGGACTCAAGCATAAACCCATTTCACAACATAATTGCTAAACCAGGGAAAGCTTGATGCTTGACTCGGCACAAGTTAGCTAAGTATGAAATGAAACCAATTCTTTTCGAGTCGTATGGTAACAGGGAGTCAACCTTAACACCAATAGATAACTCTCAAATTCAACATATGTTGATCCGAAACCAAATAACGTCCCAAATTCCCAGAAAATAATAAATATTCCAACCCATCTTCAGATCCGAACGTGTAAACCAAAAGAAACCACAAATCCATTTCACATCATTTAACTCCAATAAAAAGTAAATCAAGTCAACATTTAAGAATTACAATACTGAAGGGTTAAGCAGATTCAAAATTAGTATCAAACAGTAATATCATAACAAGAGAAATGGAAGGAGAAAGCTTACGTGCGATTGGCAGGTCCATGTTTTGAGAAGAAGAGGTCGCTCTATTACCGGACCCCATTACCATAACATACTACAGAAAGAAATTTATGACCAAAAAAAAAAACAATTTTTACTTTATAAGCAGCTCTAATCCTAAATCTGAAAATGGGTATTAGCCGAAAAGGAAATGGATACGTGGGTTTTCAGTAGAATTGTGAAAGAGGTTATAAATCAAAGCAGAAGCTTTGGATATGTAGCCGCTTCAAGTTTCTTGTTAGGTTAATTTAGAAGGGAAATGGAGATCCAAAAGATACCAAAAGAGAAGCCAAAAAAACCGAGAGAATAAGGAAAGCAAGTTTGCGTGTGTTATCTCTCGAGCTTTTCTCGCTCTCTCTGAGGTTGTTAGACAGAGAGTCCTTTCTGCACTCTCTTCAAGCTTTACCAAAGTACCATTTTAGATTTCTCGTTTTTGTGCTCTCTCTCTTTGGTTTTATTGTATTATTAAAAGTTAAAACTCAAAAGAAGAAAAAGATTTCAAGAGTGCTAGGAAGAAAAAGATTTCAACTACCAATTTATGTATTTAAGTATCAACCTATAAGTAAGCTTTGGTATACTTTCGATTGAGTATATGCCAACCGAATATATGCCATTTTTAACTAAGAAAATGGATTTTGATATTTTTGAATAATTATAAAATATTTCGATATATAAATTTGCTGAATAAAATTTTCATAAATAATAGAATTTTTTATAGACTGAAAATGTTGTGTCCGAATTAGTCTAATTTAAAGTTAAAAAGCTTTGATTAAATTAAGTTTTAATTTAAGATTGAATTTAATAAAAATTTAAATCTTAAATTTAAAAAACTTATTCCAAACTTGATTCAAATTTAGTTTAAATTCGACCGAAATTAATTTTAATTCAAAATCTGATCGAATTTGATTTTTGACAATAATGTTTTTTTTCTTCTTATTAGTTTCTAGTGTGTTTGTACCTACAAATTGCTTCTTTTGGTTGAGACACCCATTGGCTAAAAGCAAACACTCTATTTATACATTATTCTTATTATTCGAGATGTCGTTACCAAACAAAACAAAAGCTGTCCTGAAAGAAGAGGAGTGTTTTTGACAAACCAAATAATGAAAAATTAGAACATAGGTAATAGCAAAGAAGGTTGATACAATAATGACCCTTTATAGAGAAAACGGAAATGCAGTCTAAGTGGTAGGAAATTAATAAAACTTTGTACCAAATTTATGGATAAACATATTTTAAGTTTAAGTAAATGAACAAACCTTAAATCCTTTTTCTCTGTTTAAAAAGAAGACAATATATTAATTCAAAAAATAATAATCTAAGATATAACCAAGTATATCGACCTAAATATGAAAACAACTATAGAGAACAGACGTTCTAGCAAGAGAGTAGACAACTCTATTTTTTAAATACCTAATTTAAGAAACATAGATATTATTCTTAGTATAAAAAGTATATTTATAATTTAAAATTATAAAACCAAAATAAGAATTGTCCAAAGAACTAGAATTCAAAGCACGAACAAGGAGCTGATAAAAGGGAAAAATTAATAATATCGAAATTGAGTTTAACTTTATTTAATTTTTAAAATATAAAAGAATATACGAAATATACATTTTCCTTCATCTTTTTTAAAGACCATAGAGCACAAATTAGGGGTCAAAACTTCCCATATTGTAAGCAACCTCCAATCCAATCCAATTGAAGGGTCGGCGTGCAAGTCAAGGCTTCTTCATTGTTCAAACTTCCAAGCCATCCAATTGGAAATTTCTTCCGTGCGTTCCCTCTGAGCACACGATGTTGAGATCAGTATAAAATTTTGTAATCCAAATTAGATATTTTAAAGTTTTGATTAAATTCGAAAGACTCTAACTCAATTTTACAATTTAAAGTCTAATCAAACTCGAACTAAATTTAATTTTTTTTTAATTTTAAGTTTCAACTTAAATCTAATCGGATCAAGCTGACCAATTTTTGTTCTTAACTATACGTTAGGATCGGTCAATAATTATCAATGTTTTAAAATAAGTGAAAATTAAATTAATAAAATAAGAAGTTTAAAATTCAAAAAGTTTACTCGATATTAGATTACTGTAAAATTGACTAAAGATTAAATAAAATTAAAAAATTTGAAATATAATCAAAAGATATTATTTTTATAAACGAAGAATTTTAAGAGATTATTAAATAATTTATTTATTTTAGTTTATAAAAATTTCTTAATTTTAAAAAAATATTTTTAATAACAAAAAATTATTAAGATAAATCAAATTGAAAAGTTAAAAATTAAATTTAAAAATTAGCTGCCTAAAAACTTTTATAAATGGGTCGAATTTTTATATCATTGATAATTACTGGAATGACTATTGTTATTTCAGCATAAGAATATGCCAAACCCAATCCGAAAAGCATATTCTGGGGTAAGGTTCTCTTTGGAAGATGCTTATAATGCTTTTTACACGAAATTTTTAGAAAATTATAAATTTTAAATATACATATTTGAAATACTAAAACTCAAATTTAATCTATTATAAAATTATAAAATTTAACCCGACTTGTAAACACATAGTTTAATAAATAAAATAAATAAAAGTACTTTGAAATAAAATATAATATTTTATAATAATGAATTCAATATATTAGTTGTACTTCATAACAAAATTAATCAAATAACTATCTATAAAATTTATGATTTGAATAAAAATCAAAATTACACTATTTAATACAAATATTAATTAATTTAAAATACATGTTTGACGATATTATTAATCAAAATAAATATAAATTATTTATAAATATTAAATAGAATGATATTTTTTAATGTAACACAATTGTAGCCTTTACATTTTTAAATTCAAATCTGAGTTAATCTTAAAATTAAAACTTTTAAAATTTTGGAATTTAACTTATTAAATTAAATGATTTGAGTTAATTTACAGTTGATATTACAGATTGAACCTCGTTAGGCCCAGACTAATTAATGTGATTGCTTTATTAGGCCCAAACTATATTGAGCCCTGGGGCTTAGCAGGAGTATCTCTAGTCTCTACTCTCGAAGCTTTTTGGATTTTGCCAACATATTATGAACTATCTCTCATAGCTTTTTGAGACCCTGAGATTTAGAAAATTCTACGTATTGACCAATTAAACATTGACATGTGTAGATTTCTTTAGTAAAATTTAATCCACTTTAAATAATATATATAATTTAGAGATATAAGTAAAAGCCAAAATGTAATTTGAACCTTAACATATACAATGAACTATATAACATGAGAAATATAATTCTTCTTTTTTTAAAATAAAGGATCCTGCGATTGCTATCATTTGGATGCACACTGAGTAAACATTCGAATTTTACGCAATAGTCTGCAAATCGCGTCAACCAAGTACTTCGTATTAAGAAAGGCCTGTACATCAGACTCGATCGAGAGAATATAAGTAGAGAGATTCGAACACAGAACCTTTTAATCTTATGTCTCCTTACTTTATCAACTCGAATACTCATTTGGAGGCTATATACACAATATCAAAGAAGCATCAAGTAAGGAATCAGTCTTGGTTTTTTAACCTCTTTTCTTAAGTTTATTTTTCACTTTTCCTTTCAAGAACTTTGGAATCCTTTCTGGTCGGTGATGAACTTTTGGTTTTGGGGTTATTTTGGTGTCTTTCGGTAGAGTACATACATATTTTTGTACAAGCGTGTTCTAAAGTCTTTTTATGGATAATTTCATTTCTTCTTTCTTTTTATACTTAATTCTGCTTCGATCCTTTGCATGGGAACCAAGAAAAGTATCAAATGCCAGAAGCTACGTACTACAAAGTGGTTATCACCTTCGGAAGTCTATAGCGTTATTAATTAGAAATACCTTAGGATAACCAAATCCACGGTGGCCACGATCAGAACATTCTATGTAATTCTGACATGTTTAAATGGAACTAAATGATGCAGTGAATTCGGAATCAACTTCGGTGAGCTACATACCAACATTTGGTCTTAAGTTCAATAATATAATTAAAGTCCCTTAGCTGATTGGCCAACTCGTGTTTGGAGCCCTCAAGTGTTTTTAATATTATTTGGTTTGAAATTTTATTTAATTAAGTTGTTGAATTAAATTATTTATTATCACTAATAGAAACTGATTTTGAAAACAATCTTTCTACTTGTTAGAGATAAAAATACATATTACCGAACATTTTCAAATCTTACGTCTTAACGAAATTTTTATTAACTTTGTTGTTGTATTTAACGGAAACTGATATATAAACAACATGATTTTAATGCTTGTTTTTAGTAGGTAGGTTTTCTATCTTGTCACTGACTTCGATTTGGGGTTGATACATGAATGAATTGACAATTTAGCACATGATACGAATTTGAGCTAAGAGCCTAAGACTATAAACAGCATACATAGCATTAAGTCTTGGGAAGGCATATTTTACTTTTGGTTCATTGTAAACCATAACTAAAGTGCATTGAACAAACTAAGAGAAACATGCGTAGAAATGAAAAACATGAAGAAAACGAGGAAAAGGAAATGCACATATTAAACAAAATCTCGTATGCCCATGTGTTTCATATTATTCGAAAGATTAAAAAAAAACTAATTTGACTAAATCAACTATAAAAATCTTGAATTATTCAAAATTTTAACTTAACTTTTTACTTTTTTATTTAATTTATTTTAATAACTCTTGTTGTTAAAAATGATTTAATCGGTTAATTTTTATTAATTAATAAGTATTTATAAACTAAAATAAATAAATTATTTTTTCATTTTTATTATATTTTCTATTTGATCTAAAATTTATTTGTTCTACTTATTTATAAGATTAGTTATTATTTTAACTCTTTATACTTGAGATTAATTGGTTGAAAATTAAGCAATCCTAATCTCAATATAGCTCGCCTATCAAATTTCTAATTTCATTCTTTAGAATAATTTTGGATTTGATTGATTGAATAGGACGAAAGAACTTTAGATACATCTTAATTTGTTGGGATCAAATCCTCTGTTCCGTAAATAAATTCTTAATCATATTTTATTAAATTTTATTTACATATTTATATAAATCTTACGTAAATATGTGAATAAAATTGAGTGGAACAAAATTGAAACATACTTACAATTACAGAGAATTTGGTGTGTAATTTGCTACCATGATTGGCAGGCAAGAAGGGACAGTACTGATAACAAGGGCCTATTCTTCGTGGAACCATAGAAGCGAGACCAAACATGAAAGTTAGGTATAACAAGTTAGGTAGTCATTGTTATGTGACTCTTGCCAGTAAGTCTCACATGCACATAAGGACGCAGAGAAGGTAGGTGATTCTAGCATGGTGGCCACGTGAATCAAACATTAATCATTTTGACTAATCTGTTGGAAATAAATGCAATATCGTATCTAAGCACAGCAGAATGACTTTAAAACTTTCTACCTAATCCACTTTTAACAAAATTTAATTTAAAAAATAAAACAATAAATTAACAAAGTTATACTAATTAACTTGTTCCCATTTTTGTTGTAATTTTCCTTTTGTCTCGAACAAGATGTTCAATCGTCTAATCTTTAACAGTATCTATAAATTTATTTAAAAAAATTTAAATCTAATTTGAGAAGAAAAATATAAGAAGTGTAGCTCCAAAATTTCAAAATTTTCCTTGTATATGAAAATCATATTTTTCATGTTCTTCGATTTTATCAAAAAATTACAGCTAGAGTCAAACTTTAGTCAATATTACGAATTATTCCTTATAAGATTAAATATCGCATATTAATCTTTAAAGTTTTTAAAACTTCTCAATCAAGTCCAACTTAATTCAAATTTCACTTTCTTCTTTATAGATTTTTTTATATGTGACCCGTTAGGTTCCTAATATATTGGTCATGACTATAAATTATAATTTTAATTCATAATTAGAATTAGTTGAACAATTTATAATCACAGATCATGATTGACGTCTAACAGCATGTCATGACATCCAAATATTATGAAAGTTAAAATGGTTTGACTTATTCTGTCTATACATGCTTACGATGTATACATTAATCATTTTGTCATTTAATGTTCCAATTGAAATTAGAGTATGAAATTCGTGGCTACTCTAAATAATCTAATCATGTTCGTTCTTGATAATTAGTAAATAATTTATAATTGATATTTGAAAATAACATTTCCAAATTTCAATTTATTCTAGCAAGGGATTTGTTGGACCCCACACCTGGGTGTGGGGTCCAACAGGATTCACAAAATTATTGCTAATCAAGAATAACAGAACATTCTTCCTAATTACTTTAAGACAACTAATTATTTATTAATTTATTCAACTATCTCCACATAGTTCTTACTATGTCCAATAACTATCGAATTAAACTATTTAAAGAGTATAGCATAAGTAACATCAAAACATAGCAATTCTTACATTAGATAACTTTGGTAACCTTAAATCTAATGATCAATTATACAACCATTATAATGAGAAAATCCACAAATACACAAGTAACGTTTCATTTGAAATTATTATAATCGGGTCAGTTCAGTGAACTTATTATCTGATAAGCACCCACATATTTGTTTAAGTGTCTCTGCATTTTAATCTATGAGATCGATTATTTTTTTCGTAAGAAAGAAACAAAAATGTGTCAGTCAAATCATTTCATCAATACTCCCCCTTGATGAAACTACGGTTAGCAACATTTTAGGAATAATATAAAAATATAATTTAAATATCGTAATTATAATTTCTAATTGCATAATAATTATCTAGCGATTTTATCTTTATGATTAATAATTAAATAATTAACAAATACACAAAGGTAAAAATACCTTTTATTAAAAAATAATGCCATACAAATAAATTTACAGCAAAAATATTTGATTGCAGGAGCATAAACCAACATAATCTTATCAACTGTTGTTCAAAACTCAGTTACATCTAATGATATGCTGCAAATCTACTGATATCGAAGTCCTAGCTTTAGAAAAGAGTCGTATAATTAAGTATATCAACCTTCTCATTTATGACAAAGCGTGTAAAGTTACTACGTACGTAACCATTCAACATTAACAATATTTGCATAGAATATACCAATCAAGAGAGTCTAATACAATCTCAAATTCAAGAATTGCATCACTCTAATTTTATATTTTTCCATTCCAAAAAACTCAATTCTTACAAGCCATGTGAGGGGTTCAACTACATTGTTGAAACACAAAGCTATGGTCCATAATGTACAGTCAAGCAAACAAGCAAAACCCCACTTGACGTGCCAAAATCATAAGATATTATGGTATGATTTGATGTGCCAGAATCATACAGTTTTTGAAACACAGTCCACAAGCGTCCAAGATTGCAGGTGTAGCGTGTACTGTTCAAGCTCTAAATTCTATATTGTTTTTGAGTGAGACAGAGACACTTCGGTTGTTGAAACTCCGGAGGGTGCGTAATTAAACAAGGGAGCAGGCATTGGCAGAGATGAAGCTCCAAGCGATGGGTACCAGGTAGCCCCTGGTTTTGTGATATTTTATCTTTCTCGATACCGATAAAGTTGACGTGAAAACAAGAGAGTAAGTATTTTTGGCTGGGCTTCGTTGGTGGTGCAATCTTTATGGAGCGGTATCTATGTAACTATGGAGCTATATGTTAGGACGGGGGGGAAGGAAACTTCATAAGAGCATTTTTTGGTTATTTTGTAAGGCGCTATAGTTCAGATGTGATTAAAGCTGTGGCGCTGCGGAAAGCATTAATTTAGGTCTTACCTCTTTGTCATGGCTGAGGAGCTTTTTACTCCGATGCTCAAAAACTAATTTCTGCTATAAATAGCTTTCATGATAACTGGATTGAATTTGATAGAGTCATTTTGAAATGTAAACAATTATGGAAGGTTAGACCTCAAATCAAGGTCTGTTGGATTCGTCGGCAAGCCAATGTTGAAGCTCATAACTTGGCAAGGGTCTTACATTTATATGCTAGCCGTTATAGTTAGAATTTTCCCCTAACTCTCTTATTAATGTTATTGATATTGATTTGTTTAAAAAAAAAACACCTATCTTCTATTTTATGATAATAACCCCAACTTGAACGAATAAGCTGTAACTATGCTTACGTGAGGATTGAACGATTCCAATCGCCATGATTAATTCCTTCTACCTAATTTTTTTTAATGATCCTTCTACCTAATTTAAACAATACTGTTTTCACGTTACATGATACATTTTGTCTCGTTACCTTAAAAAACCAGGGGGTGTGTGCGTGTGATGCTTCAGAATGTTTTACTTCGGTTAAGTTATAGATTAAACTATACTTCCCTTATGGTTTAAGCCAAATTTTAGGGTTTTAAATGATAATAACTATTACATATGATTCCATTATAACTATCATGTTGTGTACTTTTAAGGTGGTAATGAAGTTTAATTAATTATGACAGTAATATAAAACCCTATTTTACTAATTTTCAAACTATACAAAACATTTGAATGTGTACCGTAATATTTCTTAATGAATATGAAAAAAATCCCTTTTTCATATTAAATAAAACGTTTTACTAGTTAAAAAATATTATTTAATTATGCAAAACTTTTTTGCTGTACAATTGGAAAATTTTAAAGTAATTAGTAAGATTACTTTTGTGATTAGAAAGTTATAACTTTAAGTCATGAAAATAACGTTTTTGTAATATAAAAAAAGTTATATATAATTAATAACTCTTTTTTAATTGTGGCAAGGTAGCTTTTTTCTTCTTCTTTTTAATCACTTATTGTAACACCCCACTCCCACGTGACCTGAATCTGATATCATTGGTGATATCCAAGTCCGTGCCCCGCGAGAGTGGCGTACTATATCAGTCATTAAAACTCGTTATACAATTTTTTTTTGAAAAATAGATGCAAAATTTTGATGAGTTTTTGCGAATTCAGTGAGGAACCATCATCGATGGTTCTCCCAATTCATGCATCACATAAGCATGTTACAGTAATCATACAGTCACAA
>JANVCL010000214.1:45397493-45409613 GCA_026546855.1 Erythroxylum incrassatum | reverse complement strand
ACCAGTATGCATGGACAATACTAATAAATCCCTATCAATCTTATCCTATGCCAATTTACTATTTTACCCTTCCTGTCAGGGTGGGATGTTACATTTATACTACTCCAAACGATTGATTGCATTTTTCAACTGAAATAGAATATTACTATCCGAATAGGATTGTACATCTAAAAAAATCCTAAAAAGACATAATTTCAATTGGATACTTGACATGCTTCCCCCCTCCTAGGTTCATCACAAGGGAAACGAAAGCCAAGATTTGCTTTATCCAACATCAAACAAGAGCTACGGGCAAATAAAACTCCTTTCAGAAGTATTAATACCGTCACATAAATCGTAAATACATGAATATGATGTACCAAAAATTCAGTGCTTCATAATGGAATAGATAACAAGCAACTTTGCCTCTGTTACTCAAATTTTCCATATTTGATTAAACCGAAGAACTTTCACAACTCATCTTACATACCAAATTAGGACCAAACAAATCTTTAAATCTTTTTTAGCAAATATTTTGTAGGTCAAATTTGGCCACCATTTTTTGTAGATTCAAGACAAATAATGTCCCTCTTGTGCTTACCAAATCAAAAGAACCGCGTGCTAACTTTTAATATATGATCTTAAAACACATTAAGATACTAAAGTCGTCTAGGCTGCTGCGAGGATTAAAGGCAACAACAGCTCACCGACTGAGGGCTGCCAAAGACGGAATCAAGATGGAGACAAACATGAATGTACATAAAGAAATAGCATTATTATAATATTTGTTCCCATGATTGATGTGCTGAAACCCAAATTGCCATAGCTCAGAAAGAAATAGAAAGAGAAGACCCTAATCAGTGATATGGATAGGGGAATCTGGTTCTTTAATTAAGGATTAAAAAAAGAGATAAAGACTTAAATTCCTTACTTGACCCACCATTAGTGATCTCCGATTCTATTAAAGACCCTGCCTTTGGGATTGGAGACTCAAAGTGAGAGTTAAGTCTTCCCAAGTCAAGAACTCCCACGTACATATTCAGACATATTAAGCATTGAGCCTGTCCCATTAAACACGGCAGTAACATTAACATCGACAAAAGTTTTCCATTTCCAATTCTCTTCCTCAAATTTTGCAATATAGTCAGAGACAGATTGACCCTTTTGGTTGCAGTTCACGTACAGCTTCTTAAGTCCAGGAATCTTCGGTTATCCATATTCGTTCTTGTTTCAGCTTTTATTTTTTTTTCCTGAGAACCCTGTTACTTGGGCTCAGCGATGTTGCAGAAAGTAAAGGAATCGTTCTGTGTTCAGCCTAAAACAACAGTGAAAGGTGGTTCCAATGAGTTTAAGAAGATCAAAGGGTCTGTGGTGTTGATGAAGAAGAACTTTTTGGACCTGACTGACTTCAAAGCTTCTCTACTCGATCGGTTATATGAGCTTTTTGGCAAAGGTGTCGCCGTTCAGCTCATTGGCTCCAATCATCCACGCCCAGGTGAGCATTTCTCTCTCTCTTTCTCTTCTCTCTGTGAGACCTCCTTGCTTGAGGAGGTGTGCAAGAAAAAAGAGGATTGTGAGTCAAGGCTCCTGGATAAAGACAACGATTTCTTTTGGATTGAATATAAAAAACACTACTCCAAGCACATTCTTGTACTCGTTGTTCACTAACGTTCCTTATCAAATAAGTGAAAAAGGTTAGTTGTAATGGTAAAAGTCTTCTTCTTTTGGGTTAATCTGATTAAGTTAGTCTAGAACAAAACTGGGAAACTTGAGATGTTTGCAGTTAAAGGTTGTGAGTTTTATACTGTTCATGCGAATAGGGACTGGACTAGGAGGCAAGCTTGGGAAAGTAGCTCGCTTGGAAAGATGGACTACGACCCTTACCCCATTAACTGCCGGAGAAACAGAATTTGGTGTTACTTTTGACTGGGACGAAGACATAGGTGTTCCTGGGGCTTTTATAATCAGAAACTATCATCATAGTCAGTTCTACCTCAAGACACTTATCCTGGAAGATGTTCCTGGGCACGGTCGGCTACATTTTGTCTGCAATTCATGGGTTTATCCTGTGCATTGTTACAAGTATGATCGTGTATTCTTCTCCAACAAGGTAATTGGATTCTTAGCCAAAAAATAAAAGAAAGATAAAGCTTCCATCTTGATTTTTATTTAGTTGAACTATCTTGATTATCTGTGAGAAAAGGAAATGACAGTTGAGAATAAAAAATTAGTCATCAAAACAGGGAGGGGCTAAAGTCCTGACAACTTAGCAAAAAGCATCTTATCCGACCCATGAAGCTCTTGTTTTTTATCATAATTATTTTTAAACCTCAATTATTCAAGACTTTGAAATCTTTTAAATCCAATACTCTTTCCAGAATGTGCTTTTCTTAGTTGATGATTGAGTCTGAATGCCTAGGTAACATCATCTTTTTCCATCATTATCTTCTGAAGTTTTATTTTTGGGTTGCCGGTTTCTTGTTCCGATAGGACTAAGTCATAAATAGATGTACCCAAGATAAATTTATGGTTACTGCATTAAGTTTATTTCAAGAATCAGAAAACTGGGATTCTGGTATTATGGCTGATCACTAACAGAAGTTTATGATCATGTGTTAGACCTACCTTCCATGTCAAACACCTGAGCCCTTACGAAAATATAGAGAAGAAGAACTTACAAATCTGCGTGGCAATGGAAAAGGCAAGCTCAAGGAATGGGATAGAGTATATGACTATGATTACTACAATGATTTGGGAAGTCCAGACAAAGGTGAAGAATATGAACGCCCCGTTCTTGGTGGATCAGAGGAGTATCCGTACCCAAGAAGAGGAAGAACTGGTCGGAAACCAACAAAAACTGGTTAGAAACCTAAAACAAAGCAGTCTTGAATTTCTGTCAAATTCTTTATATGTAAACCATGACAATTCTGGTGTCACAACATACCTATCTTTGTTGATCTAAGCACATATTCCTTCGTTGTAACAGATCCCAACACTGAAAGTAGATTGCCACTCCTAAGCTTGAACATTTATGTTCCAAGAGACGAACGGTTTGGCCACGTGAAATTTTCTGATTTTCTTGCCTATGCTCTGAAATCCATTGTTCAAGTATTGCTACCTGAGATTGCATCTTTATGTGACAAAACAAGAAATGAATTTGACACCTTTGAGGATGTATACAATCTCTACGAAGGAGGCATCAAACTACCAAATGGTTCCTCAGTTGGTAAATTGAGGGATCTCATCCCATGGGAGATGTTGAAGGAACTTGTTAGAAATGATGGTGAAAGATTCCTGAAATTCCCAATGCCTGATGTGATCAAAGGTGTCTACTGAGTTTCTGTTCTGTTAAAGTCCTAGCAGAAAACTAAAGTTTCTACAATTCTTAAAGAGATTTTTGTGTTATGATTGCAGAGGATAAGTCTGCTTGGAGGACTGATGAAGAGTTTGGAAGAGAAATGCTTGCTGGAGTTAACCCCGTCTGCATCAGCCGCCTCCGAGTAAAATAACTAGTTACAATGCACTAGCCATTTGATAGTTGTTATGGTTGCTAATGTGTAATTATACTTGAAAATTTCCTGCAGGAGTTCCCCCCAGCCAGTAAATTAGATCCTAAAGAATATGGGAATCAACATAGCACAATCAGAAAGGAGGACATTGAAGAGAACATGGATGGACTCACCATAAATCAAGTATGGAATTCCCTCATCTCTTCCAGTCTCATTTTTTCATATTAAAGACCAATCTCAGAATCAACAAGAACCAGATCGCACTAAAATTTGTTGATTTCTCTGATATAGGCACTGGAGAGTAACATGCTATTTATATTAGATCATCATGATGCATTGATGCCGTACTTAGAGCGAATCAACTCAACCTCCTCAAAGATTTATGCCTCCAGAACAATCTTGCTACTCCAGGATGATGGCACATTAAAGCCACTGGCAATTGAGTTAAGCAAACCACATCCACAAGGGAAGAACCGTGGTGCTGCGAGCAAGGTCTTCACTCCATCTGAAAATGGCGTTGAGGGTTCAATCTGGCAGCTGGCCAAAGCTTATGTGGCTGTGAATGATTCTGGGTACCATCAGCTCATCAGTCACTGGTATATTTCTGAACTGAGAAAAGTTACATGTGTAGACATTAAATATCCCACAAGTAAGATCATACTTTACTAATCAATACATGAATAATGAAATGGCATTAAGAATACCTAAATTAAAAGACATGATTGTCGTTCTTAAAACTTGTAGAATCAACTTTAGGATAACTGCAACACTAAGAAAGTAGCATCTACATTTCTCTTGCTCTCCCATTAGTTTATGTCAGATTAGATGATGTAAACGTAACACCTTAAGATGGCAAGAAAGCCTTACACAAAAATTCTTCAACATCAAATAAACCTGCTGAGAAATCAAGTATCACAAACATGACCAATGGCCTTTAGATTTCTATTTGATCCCTTTGCAAATCAAAAGAATGACAAGAAATTCTTAAAAACAAGTTATTATGGATCAAAATATATACCTGATCCACTTAACTTGCATCTGCAGGTTGAACACTCATGCAGTCATAGAGCCTTTTGTGATTGCCACAAACAGACAGTTGAGTGTTCTTCATCCAATACATAAGCTTCTGCAGCCACACTTCAAGGATACAATGTACATAAACGCCCTGGCAAGACAAATACTCATCAATGCTGGTGGAGTACTTGAGAAAACTGTATTCCCAGCCAAATATGCTATGGAACTGTCCTCCGTAGTTTATAAGAACTGGATTTTTACAGAGCAGGGTCTCCCTGCTGATCTGCTGAGGAGGTAGTTCAAGCAATTCCATACTAAAATGATTTTGATTTCCAGAATTCCTATCTTAAAGAACCTATATTTGATAATTACTTTCACCACCTCACAGAGGAGTAGCAGTTAAAGATTCAAGTTCTCGACATGGCCTCAGACTTCTTATAGAGGATTATCCTTACGCCGTCGACGGGTTAGAAATCTGGTCAGCGATTGAAACATGGGTTGAGGAATACTGTGGTTTCTACTACCCAACGGATGACTTGATCCGAAATGACTATGAACTTCAGTCCTGGTGGAGTGAAATTCGCAATGTGGGCCACGGTGATAAGAAAGACGAACCTTGGTGGCCGGAGATGCAGACTAGAGCTGACCTTACAAAATCTTGCACCATTATCATCTGGATAGCTTCAGCCCTTCATGCAGCTGTCAATTTCGGGCAATACCCTTATGCCGGATTCCTCCCAAACCGTCCGACGATAAGCCGTCGTTTCATGCCGGAGACAGGCACCCCTGAGTATACCGAGGTAGAGGAAGACCCAGACTTGGCATTTCTGAAAACAATCACTGCCCAGTTTCAGACACTCCTAGGTGTATCACTTATTGAGATTCTATCACGACATGCAACTGACGAGATTTACCTCGGAAAAAGAGAAACTCCTGAGTGGACTTCAGATAAGGAGCCACTCGCAGCATTTGAAAGATTTGGAAACAAGCTGATAGATATAGAGAACAGCATATTGAATATGAACAACGAGAAGAGATGGAGGAACCGAGTTGGACCTGTAAAGGTGCCTTACACCTTGCTGTTTCCAAACACTTCAGATTACTACAAGGAAGGAGGACTCACTGGCGGAGGCATACCCAACAGTATATCAATCTAAAGATGTGTTCTTGTGTCCTAATTTTGAAGCAATTGCATAGAACATTCTTAGAAGTGAGCAGTAATATGAATTAAGGAGTGGTAATTAAGTTTTCTTCTTTTTGCATTTGTGTTGTACTTCTTTTGTTCCCACGATTTTGTATCAAATGTCATTGTATAAAGTTTTATTCGCCTGAATTGTGATTTTTTTTTGAAACTGAAACTATATTACTAATAAAACCGCCAGAAAAAATCGAATCAACCGGACCAACTTAGCCTCGAGTCGATAGACTCGCCCAATACGCCTTAATTGTGAATTGTGAGTTATGAATTACACTCATAATGAGTTTAATTTTCACTAATTAAATTAAATCGTCATTTTAAAGAGTCACCACACATACCTAATTTGAAGTCCCACAATAAAATAAGGTTTGGAGAGGTTTAATAGTACGCGATCTTATTCGTACGTTAAAAAAGAATTTATAAAATGTTAAAAAATTATAAATATTGCAATTTTCCCAAACGGATAAGGGAAAGATTAAAAAGAATATTGACCAAGAAAGAGATACGTTGAGAGAAAAAGAGAGGGATGTGTGGACAAGACATGGTAAGGATAGATATCGAACCCTGACATTTTAATTGGTTCAACGCCCTATCACCTTATCCATCCAAAAATCACCCCAGATGCACTTAACAACCACAGACCAAGCATTCAATTTTCTATAGCCAATCTCTAATCTTCGATTCTCCGTGGCAATGGCAGCTCAAGCTTCTATCTTCACCCCAACCGGTCTTTCCACTCCTCAATCAAGTAACCACGCAATTGTGCCATGGAAGCAATATTCGTTTATGTCAGTTAAGCCACAAAAACACAGCTCGGCACAAAGAATCTTCAGGGTTTCTGCTGCTGAGGGAAAGGTGGAGGCCCCCGCAAAGGCGGCTCCAGTTGGCTTCACTCCGCCGGAGTTAGACCCGAGCACTCCATCGCCGATATTCGGTGGCAGCACTGGAGGGTTGTTGAGGAAGGCTCAAGTGGAGGAGTTTTACGTGATCACTTGGGAGTCTCCTAAAGAACAGATCTTCGAAATGCCTACTGGTGGTGCAGCCATCATGAGGCAAGGACCCAACTTGCTCAAGTTGGCTAGGAAGGAACAGTGCTTAGCTCTTGGAACTAGGCTTAGATCCAAGTACAAGATCAAGTACCAGTTCTACAGGGTGTTCCCTAATGGCGAGGTTCAGTATTTGCACCCGAAAGACGGAGTTTACCCTGAGAAGGTGAATCCAGGGCGTCAGGGTGTTGGTGTGAACTTCAGGTCCATCGGTAAGAACGTGAACCCCATCGAGGTCAAGTTCACTGGAAAGCAAGTGTATGATCTGTAAGGTGCGTGACCATTAATTGACTGTTTGTGTGTATGAATCTTATAATTATTATTGCTGCCTTGTTACTGTATTTGATCTATCTGATCTTCATGAAGCTCTAAAGGAAACAAATCTTTTGTAGATTAATGTTGATGTGATTGAATCCTACGAAAAAATATATATTTAATTTTAAAAGATTAATTATAATAAGTCTGATTCGTACGTACTTAGCTTGATTCACGTTGTTTTTTAAAACGGAAGAATCACAATCGTTACCTTTTGAATGGTAGAATTGACGTAAATACGTAATAGTTTATAAATCATGTTAATTGGTATGATAAGCTCGATCGTAAGAACGTTAGTAGAAGGAATCGAACACACGACCTTTTAGTTCCATATCTTTTCACTCAATTGTCTCAACTACTATCGTTAAAGCATGATCAAAGATCGTGTTTGATCATGTTTAACCTATCTAATATATTATTATTTTAATTTTTAAAATAACGTTATTTTAATTAAAAGGACCGTAAATTTGATACAAATTGATTGATTTCGGGTCTAATCAAATTGGAGTTTGAAATTTTATGTAGTGATTATGTCAAAAGAATATATTTAGGTTAACCTAATTTAATTTTAATACAAATATTAAATTAAAGTTATATATTTATTTATTGTTGGATTAGATAAATATTTTGGTGGATATACAATATTGTTTTAAAATTCAGACAAGAAGTTAAACCAGTAAGACAAGAAATTTAAGGTCATAAAATTAATTAAAAATTAAATAAAATTAATATTTTAAAATATGATTAAAATATATTATTCTTATTGATTAAAAATTTTAAATTTTAAATAAAAAATTATTAAATTTATTTATTTATTTATTTTTGTTTATAATAATTGAATAATTTGTAAAAGTTGACCAATTAATTAATAAATTAGTTAAATTTTAATAACAAAAATTATTAAAATAAATTAAACTAAAAATTAAATATTAAATATTAAAATAAAAAATTAGATAACTCAAAATTTGTGTATCATTGATATACAGCCCTGGACTCCCATCAATTTTATGCTTTATCTGCAAAGAATGGAAGTGGATATTGGTTACAGTATTATCCTGTTTTTGGGTTTCCATAAAGGCCTTTGGGTGGTTTTGGAAGCCATAAAAGAAACTCCAACAAGGCTTTGGTAATTTGAGGAATGGGCTGGGGGTTGGCAGACGGTACGGGTATTTTTCGTAATATTTTAAAAATTGGATCAATAATTAAACCAATAATATAAGATTTAAAAAGTTTAATCAAAATAAAAATATTATTAAATCTGTTAAAAATTAAAAATTAAAATATTTTGAAAAATAATCGAAACCCAATTTAAATTTTAAATTTACTCTCTAAACTTGAATTGTATCGAAGTTAATATTTTTGTGAGTTAAATCATATTTGTTACCTTATTTAAAAATTAAAAATTTTAAACTCAAAATCTATAAACAAAAAGGTCTACTTGTAAATATATTAAACTTCTGTTTGGTTAGGCTTATATCAAAATAGAGTTTTTGTTAGTATAACTTTTTTCTGTAGATGTTTTTTAAGAAGAATTTTTTCTAAGAAGCCAGTTGATTGTTTGATTGTCATTTTAAAAAGATTTTTTTTAAAGAGCTTCATACAGTAAACTATTTGGCAACATCAAAATAAAAAAAACACTTTTAATTTTAACTATATTTTAATTTGTAATAAAAAGTATTTATACATATAAATATTATTTAAAGTGTATTAAGAAATATGCAAAGTACAATGTATTAATTATTATATAATTCTAAACCATATGAAACATAAATAAAAATATATCTAACCAAATCTTTTATATAGATTATAACATAAGTAAACTAATATCAAAAATAAATATTAAAACATAGAAATTCAAATAATATTATATAAATCTTAAAATAAATATCCAAGTTGAGTAAATAGTTAAATACATAATAAACGGGAAGATGAGTTTGTGGGTATTATAGAAATTATGTGTAAAACATAAGGACAAAAGAGGCTAAAAATAGGCTCATTAATTGATATGAAAATTTTACCTGAAAAGGTGTTTTTTTAGAAGCTCCAAATTTGAGATTATTAAAAAGTTATATTTTGGTTGCAAAAAAAGTCATATCTATTAAAGAAGTATTTTTTATTTTACAGTGAAACAAACATTTAAAAAAACTTTTGTGGTAAAAAAATCAACAATTAACCTCCCAAAAGTCAATTAAACAAGCACTAAGTGGCTTAATTAAAAATAACTCATCATTCTAAAAAAGTTAACGTATTCGCCACATAAAGCTTTATGCTTTACGTAATTAAGGGAAAAGTTACAATGTACATAATATTTTTGTATTTTTATAAAAAGAGTATTTTTGTTATTGAATGAACTGATTATAAATGAGCAATTTTACCCAGGTATTTCGGACATCAGATCTTCTGTCCCACTAACTCTGGTCCTATTCTGTACCACAACAAAATGTCGACGTTTTTGTTTTATTTAAACCAACTTCCTCGGCTTCTCACCTAAGCCATTTTGCTTCCCACTTTACTTCTGCCATAAACCACTTATGTACAGTTTGCAACTATTTGCTAACAAGAGTAGAATCTCTTAAAGCCTCGACTTTCATCAGTGAAAGCCCACACTCTCTCTGGTTCTTTGTAAGTTGTTCGTTTTTTCTGGAGATTTGACCATTTCTGCTCAGTTGCTTGAAGCTGTCCAAGCTGCTAGAATACGGATATGCTTTTAGATCCTTTTGCCCACAACTCATGTCTGTTCGAGGTTTTGATTGAGGTCTCCATTTGCAAGCATGTGGAGGAATTTACATATGTAGGACCACGCATTTCGGGACTAAACCTTGATTTGTTTTGGTTTTAAGAAAGTATTTGGTTGTTGATATGCCGGTAGGCCAGTAATTTCTACAAATTTCACTGGGCTATCTGACTGTGAAGGGAGTGGGAATGTGTTTCACATCTTGCGTTGGGTGTATTTTTTTTTAAAGTAGAACAAGTAGAACGCAATCCCATTAAAGCCAAGTAAAGATATCTTAGCAAAATTGTAATCGCTCGTACATGAAATAAAAGTCTAGAAAACTATGTTAGGAGCAAGTGCAATGTGACTGAGACAGAGTATAAAGCAGGTAGAAATAGCAGAGCTAAAGAGCATAGTAGGATAGAAGTATTGTATTGGGAACGTTTGTAGAAACAGACACCAGCAGATTTCATGAGTCTGCCTTACTCATCAAAGTCACCGTTGTTTACAAAATTCCACTCTGATTTACTCATTCATTTTCTGTCTATATATATACTACTTTCTGTAACAAACCGTAACTAACATGCCATGCTGGCAATAACAAGAAGCAACAAACTGGCCACAATACAGCCACACAAACAACTGCCCTTCTTATTCATAACCCGTAGAGATTCTCTTCATGCTTCATTGTTGGACCCGGCTCTAGGAAAACCACGAGCTTTCTTCCTCTGATAAACAAATTGAATTGCTGGAGTAGTAGGCTCATCAAACTACCACATAAGAGTAACGATAATGTTAAGAAAATAGCAAGCAACTAAAACGACAATCGTTCCTTTAGGAGACTACTTGGATCTTTGTCTCATCTTTCTGCGCTTCTTCTTCAACCTCCTCATACGCTTCTTCTTCCACTTGGCTCTCATGGCTTGTCCTTGTTGATTCGATTCTAAACCCCAGCCGTTGTTTCCTTGGGAGGCTGCGTGTAATTTGTGATGGGTGTATATCCTACAGTATTATCTTTGTATATGCACCATAGGTGTAAAAAAATTTCTTTATTATCTCGGTGGTATGTTGTTTGCTCAAAATTACGGGCATGATATTTTGCTTTAGCTGTTCGTTGTGCTAATTGGTTCCTTACATTGCAATTGCCCTGTTCCACATTCAACTATTCTGTTTTTGCAGGTTGAGCATGTGGTTAGAGAAGAGAAGACAATGACAGCTTATGATCTTATTGAGATATATTGTGAACTTATAGTTGCACGTTTGCCAATGATAGAATCACAAAAGTAAGCAATTATCTGTACATTTCTAACATGGCTTATTAAGGCTTTTAGAGTAATTACTCTTTAGGGCTTACATGGATGGAATCTACAGAAGAAATATAGAACCCTCATGTTGAACCTTAGGAATGCACCTATCTTGATGAAAATGTTGCTGTAACTTTTGGGTTATCTTTGTTAACTTTTCTTTTGCTGGTTTTAGGTGTAAATAGTCCCTCCTGAATGAATACATGGTTTATCCATCTAGAAAAGCTGTTCAAAAATTGGTTGATGTTTTTGTTTACATTCGTAGTAGTTTTCTTCTCTGTTTCTTTATCAATTTTTTTTTCTCTTTTGGACCTTTTTTTTGTACCTCTGAGCAAGATGCAGCAGATAAGCCGTTACAGGAAAAGATGCTGACATGTTAATATCTGTTCTGGAGTAGGCATGCATGGATATGTTTTGTAATGGCTTTTTAATGTATAAAAGTCAAAAATCTTGTCGCAGTAGCGGAAACCTCACAGAAAGTGGATGATTTACTTTGTGAATCATGAAAAAGCTTGTACTTAAGTAGAAGCTGCAGTAGAGACTTGAACTTTGCCATTATATTCATTAGTTTGCTATCTTTTACATTTTCTCTTTACTCAAAAGCTGGACTTTGATTTAGAGATGTCTTAGTATGTCAAATTTTATGCTAAGAAATGAAATTCAAATCAATATCTTTCACAAATTTCCACATATCAGGAATCCAAATTTCCAGTAATCAGAGGTGAGATAAATGGAGATGGAAATGTTGTTGCTGAAGCTGTCTTTTGGATTCCTGCTGCTCCAAGCATCAGAGAAACTCTTATGCCATTGTTAGCACAAAATGACTCTAGGGCCCCAGCATGATGTATAATCCTCCCTGAATCTGGACTATGCAAAGCTTCAACTAGTAGTACATTGCGTCTCCAACCTAAAGAAGGGCCACTTCCATCTAATATCATAACATTAAGAGAGCTTCGTATTCACTAAAAGGAGTATTAAGAATTATTGTAAGCCTAAACAGTTGATTGAGAGAATATGATGGCAATACCAGCAGGTGACATCT
>JANVCL010000214.1:45360024-45382660 GCA_026546855.1 Erythroxylum incrassatum | reverse complement strand
TCACTATAAAACTGTCACGAACCCCATTTCAAGGTTTTTTTTTCTCTAAAATCAAACCTTTCCAAATGGTTTTGTATCCAAGAGTGCAATTTCCTGGTATGGAGTAGATCCTGTATGCAAAATGCTGCCATGGAAGAAAAAGCGTGATCTATCATATACAAGAATAAAGGAAAAAGGAGTTTGAACACTGGCAAACTTTTTTTTTCCCTATTAAACACTGTCTGCCCTTTTCACGACCAAGATTTATAGTCACCGTTTGGGATTACTATACACAAATTATAAAAAATAAGCGTGATGAGATGGTGAGGAGCAAAAAGGAGGAACAGAATCTTCGAAAATATGAGAAGGGACAGCTGGGAGTTTCCACTTGTCTGGAGCAATAGAAAGGTGTTTACATTGCCTCTTCTCTTCCATGATATTGTTTCAAGTTTCAACATGTTGAATAAAATATGCAAATAAAATAAGGTGATTCGCCATAAATTAATGTCGAGAAGACACTGAAATTTGTTTCTACTGAGTTCTGCAAGTAATGTATAGAAATGGGATTTCATCATTTTCATAGATAACAATATTTTTTTATAATACCTATTAAGAGAGAAACACCATCTCAAGTTAGCTTCAATCTCTTCCTCATACCAGCAGCTCTTTCTATAGCCATTAGGCGATGAATGGCTGATTCTATCCACTCCATTGCCATTGATAATCTCATGAGAGCAAGAAATATCGCCCATTTCTTTGTATCCTTCTAGGAAAGCTACCACACAGAGGAACAAAGGGTTTGCGAGAGGAGAAAGTGATAGTGGATGGAGAGACGAGCTAGGTAGGTGGCTTAATATATGCACGCGGGATGGAAGCAAAAAAAAAAGGGAACAAAGGTGGTATCAGGTATGATTTGGCTTTTGGCATGGAGGAGGAACTTAGGAAAGGCAAAATCTAAATGGAAGCTGGCGTGTACACTTGGGACCAAAAGTTGCACCAAAGTATCCTCATGGGTTTTCGTAAACTTGATACAATGACATGATGGCATACATACAAAAGCAAAGCTAAAAAGTGGATGGAGTGGATGGACAGTGTCTGATTTTCTTGGGTTTGAGTGATATGTGTGTCGTTTTCCCTAGTTCAATCCTCTCCCATGTATGAAACCACCTTATAAGCTTTAATGGGTCACTTCAACACACGCTATGATCATTAGATTCATCAACTTGTGAACTGACTTGTATTTATAAATTAATGTTGAGGAAAACCCTAGAAATCAGATTAATCCTTGCAGGATTTTTCACTCTTGTACATTAATGATCGATCCTTGCACCTATTGATTCTTGTTTATTGGCCGACCACAATGGCTAGCTACGCACCAATGTTGGTAATATCTTTTAAAGTAGTATTGAAGAACTGGTTGTGTAATGTGTATGCAAAACTGTGTGTGGCACCGATTGTTCTTATTAAAATACATCGAATAATTTTGGATTATGTTGATTGGTATAAATATATTAAGTAAGAATTGTAAATATGACAAAGTTTAAGGGTAAAACTGAAAAAATGTTACATTTATTTTTTAACATAAAAAATATTTCAATTAAAGTATTAGGTTTAGATAATATAATACTTTTGATTTGGTTTTAATTTACTAACTTGAAATGTTATAAATTCTTATCGTAACAAAATATTTAATTTTAATTATATAAAAATTAAGAGATTATTTTATAATTTTAAAATTTATTATAAACAATATCTAATATTTACGAATCGTTCCTTTGAAAATTTTTACAAAAAATTTATTTCCATAATCTAAATCTTTTACCTTCTAATTACAAAAGAGCAACTTTTAACATGATTAAGAGCATCTGTTAGAGTGTCTCATATTACTTAGACATGAAAATATTAAAGGGTTTATAAGTGATAAGGGTCAATTATCCAAACAATTATTTTTAATTATTTAAACAATAGTTAATTCAAGCCCAATTTTTAATAGTACACTCTATCTTCTGCCTATATTAAAAAAATTCATCTCCGTTAATATTCTTAGTTCGGTCATATATTTTTTGTATTTATTTTATCTGCCCTCGACAAATCAACAAAGCACTATTGCTTTTGCTGTTGCTAAACGGGTCCTGTCGGAAGTAACTGTGGAAGATTTGCAGCATATGTACAGGTTAATTATTCCGTCTTTCGCATCTTAAATAATATTATTTTAATTTAATTACGTATAAACTTTTTGACATAAGATATTTTTAATTTTAATATTTACCATATATTCACCTTTAGCACTAGAACATATTGATATGAAATATCTTATTTATGTAATTACTAACATTTATTAGTTTTTATTCAAAAAACCAGTAAGCGTGCTTGACTGATATATTCAATGTTTTAAAATTTTAATCAAAAGTTAAATTGGTAAGATAAGATATTTAAATTTAAGGTTTAACCAGTATTAAACTGTCATAAAATTAGTTAAAGATTAAATAAAATTTTAAAAAAATAAAAATATTAAAGAAAACAATCCTGACTCAATGAAAAATTTAAAGTTTAATTAAAAAGAATTGTAAAATAAAAATTAATCAATTTATTTTAATTTGTAAGAATTGATTAACTAATAGATTAATTAATAAACTGATTGACTTTTAATAACAAAAATTAATAAACTAAATCAAAAAAATTGGTTGGCTTAAAATTTTTATTGTAAAATTAATCAAACCGGTTAGTTTTTAAAACATTGGTTATTTTGGTAATCAACTAAGACGGTGATTGCTATATTTTCTTAGTCAATGAAACCCATTAAAATGATAACACTAAGAGTGAATAGTTATAATAAGGTCGTAGTCATAAGTTTTTATACTTTGGGATTACATCTATACAGAAGCATCATCAACAAAGAGAAGCGAGGGTTTAGAAAGAAATTATAATTAGAGCGAAGGGAAAAGGAACAAGAGGTGATGATTCTTTTCTTCGAAAATGTGTGCAAATCTTTGGTTGGGAAAAGGGAGAGGGGAATAAGGAAGGAGCGTGCAGCGGGAACCATCATAACACGCTTTCTCTTGCTTCAAAAGATGGAGGAAGCAAGCAAGAAAGGGCGTGACATTGCAGGCGCACTCATCATCTTCATCATTATCACCACCATCCCCATCAAAATATTTCAACCCCACCATAATCAAGACACACAATAACTCCTCTTAACACACTACTTACTCTACGCTGTATATATACTCATAACTATTGTGTTCACTTCACGCACTTGCTTACATACAGACTACTCGCATCGCATGCCTGTTTTGACAGATGTAAACTTACGACAACATCAGTGTTCCAACAAGTTAGAGATGGGGTCCGCTGTAAGGTAATAGTGGCATCAGCATGATGTCCTCTCGTGGACTATGATAGCTAAACAGCATGGGTCCTTAGAAGTAGGATCGTACAGAGGGATGGTAAATAAGCCCGGACAGCGAAACACCATGGGTCATTACAAGTAGGATCGTAAATAGGAATGACAACTGGGTTCAATCTCGGGTCTGCTCCGGCTCGAGCTAAATTAACAGGCCAGATTTAAGTTGATTGGGCTTTTGATAAAGCTTGAATTCGGATTCAAGCTACCTACACCTACCCCTTTTGAGACTTTGACTCTTATAAATAAAATAATATCGCTTAAATAAAAATGACATTATTTTATATTTTTACTTTTAACAAAAATTCAAGCCTAGTCGGGTTTGACTAGGGTTTGGACCGGGCCTATTGCGATCCCTAATCATAAATGTCTTTAGATTCTATATCATTCTTACTATAAAATTTATATATTTAATTAAATTTAATTATTTCTGATTCAGATATTTATATTTAAATTTACTAAAATTTGAATTTAAGTAATAATTTGACTAAAATTGAGCTAATTTGAAGTTAATATATCAAATCAAATTTAATTAAGTTTTAAATTTTAAATTAAAATTAAAATATTGAGAGATTCCAATTTAATACAATTCATTGACCCAACTTGGCTAAATTATAAGTTCTATAAGACATTGTAGTAAGAAAATAATTAGACATATGAGATTTATTAATATCCCATGGCTTGGTAATTTATTTAGTGCAATTTAATATTTAAAATGATAATATAATATCGTATAAGACCATATAAGTTTGATTTTTCTTTTTGAACTTCTTTATTATGCGTAATCATATTCAATCTATGGGCGTGTGCTTTTGATGTTTTTATATTAAAAACATTATGATACCAAATGTAGGATATAAGTTTGAATTATAAGTAGTTTTTTAATTTTTTTTACCTAAATATTGTTTATCAAGTGGCTAATTAATGTTGTCTAAAGAAATAATGTAGTTATATTAATTTAGGGTAAAATTGATTGTGATTCTTGCAAATAAGTCAAGGGTCAAGCCTGGTAATCTCAAAATTAATAAGCTCGGCTTAGTTTGATTGAATTTCGATCTAAGTTTAAGTTTGGACTGTCCAACCCAATATAGCTCGAAACTCAAGATTCTTAAAAAACAACATTATTTTTTAATTTTAAATAAAAAAACATGTCTAACCATTACAACTTCATTATACTTTAAATCATACTTAGGTGCAGAAAAATTTCAATCAAGATTCTAGCATAAGTGGGTCTAACCTAATCTAACTCATTTACATTCCTAACCATACTAAGCATACATTTACAAGTTAGGAGAAATACAATGTAAAATGAAAATTAGAGATTTGGTGACATGGAGGAGGAAAAAATGAAGGAATTTTAAAAAATATATGTCATACGTATATAACAGACAATAGGGCTCCAACCAGGCCGCCTCGAGGTCCTACAATTAAATCTTGTATCGACTCAGTAAAGCTTTGGGTAAATCTATTATGCTTCGGTGTAATTAATTAAGCTGGGTAAGGGCTCCGCAGACGTAGACAAGGTGTACCAAACTGCGTTATCAAATTTCTGATATTCTTATTATTTCATTTTTGCTTGGTTTTATTTTGTCTGTGCTAAAGAAGTTTGCGAAATTATTAACCCCTTTAATTTTTCAAGTAATATAAAAGTACTTTAAATATTTTGCCTTCAAAATAATATAAAAGTACTTTAAATACTTTAAATATTTTGCCTTCACTTTAAAAAAATTCTATATTCCTCCTCGCATGTTCCCATATGCTTTTACATGGAGTCTTTTTTTAGGCCCGTCTGTAACGTGGCCTTTTTTGTGACCTTATCTCCAATATTCTCGCTGGTCTCAGTTGCGTACAAGAATGGTTGGATTGAATAGGAAAGCGGAGAGATCACAGACAGTTCTGGTCAGCCGGGGGTAGGGAGAGGGAAGAGTCGAACTTTAGGACAAATTGGATGTTAAATTCGAGCTTAAATATAATATAAAATTTGAATTAAAAAGAAAATAATAAGGTTAAACTGAATTTGAATATTTAGACTAAGTATATCTGTTAATTTAAAATGAGATTGTCATGAAATTAAATTATATTTACCAATTTTAAATGCACATAATGCCAATATTTTTTATTTAACGAGCAAAACTTTGAACCAATCAGCTTTTCAGTTCAGTTTTTAACTTTTTCGTTAAATTTAATTTAATAATATTTGTTGTTAAAAATTAATCAGTTTATTATTTAATCGATTAGTTTTTATAAACTAATCATTTTTATAAAAACAATTATTTTTATTTAATAGTCTTTTGCAATTAAACTCTAAATTGTTTTAATAAATAAAGATCGTCATTTGCAACTTTTTTTTTAATTTTTAATTTTATTTCATCTTTAACCAATTTTAATCTCAATTAAGCATTTTAAATCTTAACAAGCTGTTTGAAAACTTTCGAATTAGATTCATTAACAAATTGGATTCAATTACATTATAAGATTGAATTGAATTCAATTTACACTGTTTGGAAGAAATCCAGTAATATTGGAATTGAATTCAATTACACTGTTTGGAACACAATTAAAATAAATTTAATTATTTTATATAACATTTTTACCCTTAGTTAAAAAATATGAAAATTTTGTTAATTATTATTATAAAATTGAAGAAGATGTAATGCATAAATTGACGTAGTTTGATCAAAGGATTTCATGATTTATTCTTTATTTAAAAAACTCATATTTCTCTAAATTTAAAATAATAATTTCATAATTAATGTAAAATTACATTTTCCAAATATAAAAAGCAAAAGGAAAATTAATCTGGTTATTAATCATGTACAAATATTATTTATAAGGCAAAAATGGGTGAGAAATTCCCATATCCTTGTTGAAGCGCTGCTTTGAGTGTGAGTGTAACGCATGAAGCTTTGCCCTTTTAATACTAAGGAGGTCGCAGGAGAAATACAACCATCCTTCGATAATGTGGCGTCAGGGCAACAAGTCAATTACTTGCATGAATTCAATTCCAATACTTAAGGAGTGAATTCAATTTGTAAAGGGAATGAGATTCAATTACATGCATGAATTGAACCCATCATTTTTTTGTGTTTCCAAACACCTGCAATTGAATTCAATTCAAACCATTCTAAATAGCCTATAAATCTCTTTTCTTACTGAATTAACTTTTAGTCTGATTTTTAAAATATTACATAATATAATTTATTATATTGGTGATTATGAATTTAAATATTATTTTATCAAATTAATTCCAGTAAAATTGAGTTACTATTTCAAGTTGAATCTTAGTTTAAATTTCGGCAAATTCAAATCAATCCAATTTTATAGACTTTTCTTAGAGGATTACGTGCTGATTTTTAAGTATTAATTTGCTAAAAATGATTATTTTGTTAAATAACTTATTCAAGAGTATCATATACAAGTGTTAAAATGGTAATGACAAAATTATATAAATGTATAATTTTTACCTACACATTTACAAGAAAATTATATAAATGTATGGATAAAAATAAATGGAAAAGAGTTGGAGTTGAGTCGAAGGACAAAGGTCTGCAAGACGTTGTCTTGTTTCCCTTCTGAATCAACTAACGGATGCACATAGAATTTGCTCAACTCTCTTCCGTTCCATTGGCCCTTAAAAGAAACATCCTTCTATACAGCTTGTCATCATTTCTTCAACTTCCAACCTTGGAGGTCAGATTCATTGCTTCAACCCATTCTCAAAACTACCATTACTTCCATTCCTTTATTCTATAAGTAAATTTAACATTTTAGTCGTCTGAAACAAGGTAATGGGTGGCTAATGCTTAGGTTTACATTCGGACAAAACCACACCTAAAAGAAAACTGACTAGGGATAGCAATCAGCAGCTTAGTGTTCATTTCATGCCCATTTTCCCATACCCCAGACAAGCACACCTAATTAATTTTTAACTGCTAGATCCAGGTCTACCGGAAACACCCATGACAGGCCAATTAAAAATTAAGAGCATAGGGAACCGCGTAGATTGGAATCATATCAACTTTCGTGCCAAATGATTTTCTGGAAAGGACAAAATGTTGACTTCCAAGGCCTCGATCATATTCATACCATGGTTAATTTGTTCTTAGATTTGAGAACTCTTGTGTTATTCGAGTAGTAAACAAGGAACTAAAGACCACTAAATTGAAGTGAATGCTGTATTTGATTATCGTTTATTTAACGAGGTTTTATTAATTAAACAAAATTTTAGTTGTTTATTTTTAATATAATTCAAAGCATTTCAAAATTTAATTTCATCAAAATAATCTTATTCTAATTTATTAAGTAAAATTTAAAGTAATCATTGCGTTTTTTATACTAAGGAAGTATACTTATCCTTTCTTTGTAATTTGGTCACTATACAGAAAGCATGAAAAAAAAAGGAGAAAACGATATCAAAATTTGGAGGACCTCAATTTTCATAGGCCACGAACATAATCACTAATTCTCTCATGTATCGTTTCTTATACATTAGGCAGACAGAGTCTAGGGTTTAAGGCCAATAGTTTTAGTGTTCACTTGGTTAGCACTATAAGTTTGGAGTTTCAAACCTGTCTATAGACTCTGTACACAGTCCAAATAAAACAAAATTCATTATTGGAGATTGGCAAGTAGCAAATTCTGTTTTATACCCGTCTGGACCGCGAATAATTCCGTGGATACATAACAATTAAAACATGGCATTGCCAAGTTAATGAAGTTGTTAGAGAAAATCCTTAGCCACAATAGGCTATTTAAAGAAAGGCTTCGCATTCGATTGCATCACACAGCTTAGTAGCTCATAGACATGGCTTCGACAATGAAACTATGGCTATTCTTTCTCTCCTTCTTCTTCTTCTTCATCATCATCAACACCATGACACCTATTTCAAGCCACCCACTAGACCCACTAAGTGCAGAAGAGTTGGTCCTTGTTCAAAAAATTGTTAAGAAATCGTACCCTAGCACAAGCCACAACATAACATTCCAGTACGTAGGGTTAGATGATCCAGAGAAACCTTTAGTTCTTTCATGGCTATCAAATCCCACCAAAACCCCACCTCGACGAGCCCTAGTCGTTGCTCGTTCCAACAAAGAAACACACGAAATTATCGTAGACCTATCAAAGCGTACCATTTACTCAGACCAAGTATATGAAGGTCCTGGCTTCCCTTTACTCACTTACGAAGAACAAATAGCGGCAATTTTACTGCCCGTAAAATATACTCCCTTCATTGAATCGATGAAGAAGAGGGGCATAAACGTTTCAGAAGTTGTTTGTTCTACATTTACTAAAGGATGGTTCGGAGAGAATAAAGCGAAGAGGGTACTGAAGATCCTAGCTTTCCAAATAGATAACACAGTAAATTTGTACATGAGGCCTATTGAAGGGATTGAAATACTTGTCGACCTCGATGAGATGAAAATCGCAGAGTACAGTGACAAATTTACATTGCCAGTTGCAAAATCAGAGGGAACGGATTATAGATTCACGGCTCAGAAGCCGCCTTTAGGTCCACACATCGGTGGTGCAACTGTCATACAACCGGACGGACAAGGATTCAAGATTGATGGTCATACTATCAGGTAACTCTCGTTTATAGTCTTTTTTTAATTATTGAATAATAACTCTAATATTAATTCTTGATACTAAATTTTTATTTTAATGTTCGTATTTTAAAATTTTATTTATATTATTTGGTATAGTTTATTAACTTTTTATCTTTTATTTTTACTTTAAATGAAGCATCATTTAGAGTTAAAAATAAATAATAAATAAATAAATATGATGAAATTTTTATAACTAAATGATATTATAAAAAACAAATGAAAATATTTATGATTATAAATTTTTAAAAAGTTGAAAACATAAGAATTCCACTTAAATTAACCCTTATTTTTAATTGTTCAAACTTGGGGATGATTAGATGCATTGAAGATCCGTTACACTTTAGAAACAATCTCTCTATTAGTTAAGAATAAGGCTGTGTATTATTAAATCTCTTCATGCTCCACGTATAAGTGGGAATTTGTTTGTGAATTGTTTTGAGCAATCTTTACTAATAATTTTTTAATTACTGGTAATACTCTTAATTAATTATTCCATAACCAGTGTAATTAACTTTTTAATAATTATTTATTTAAACTTGGGGTGATTCTAGTGCATGTAACAAAGATACGTTACTCCATGAAGAATCTTTACTTATACATGGGCCATTAACTTAATGATAAGTTTGAGAAAAGTCAGCTCAACTAACACCAAGTATTCCTAAATTGTAGTATATCTATTTTGAAATGGATAAATAAGGGTAAATAAATACTTCACTTTCGAATTAATATGTTTTGTCTTATACCCTTGTATAGGTTACTAGTCAAGATTTTAGAAATCCAACAGGTTTATGGGTCCCTTTTGCCTGAGAGATCCATAGCCAAGGAAAACAAACAGTTTGCTCATCTATTCGAAAACTAGCCAACAAGCACCATATCAATATCACAATTTCCTCATTAATTTGTAAGAAGCCAAGAAAAGAAAACCAACAAAATTGTAATGGGATCCACTGGCAGAATCAGAAGTAGAGAAGACGAATCATGGTAAAGAAATTTTGTGCCTAATAAAGAGCTATCTTGAAGTTGAAGCTCATTTGCCTGGTTAGACTGAGTTTATGACTGAATCCTCTTCTTTTTGTTCCCTATCCTATCCGCGTACTCCTCCTCCATTTTCGCCTTCTAAAACTTTTGTGTGGAATAGCTCGATTCTTAGTTGATCTACTTACCTTTTTTATTTCCTTTATATCAAATATATGTTTAAGTAGTTCAGCACCTTGTCCCTTAATCAGAGGTCTCAAGTTTAAGTCTTGAAAACGAAAAAATATGTTTGGACAACACTTTATCTCTTACGGGCTGATCCGATATGAGCGGAGACTAGTCTAAAAGTGAATGTCTAAAAGACACCTTCCCACAATTGGGACCCTTTTAAAATACCTCGTGAGCTAAAATAAATAAATATATATGTTTATATTTTCAAGGTAAAAGATACTGTCTTTTCATATAATATAAGTATTTTAAAAATTAATCTTTTATTTTTCTAAAATTCTATATTTTTAATTTAAAAATTATTAAAAATAACGGTGAAATAAATATAATATGATTTGAAATAATTAAATTAATAATTTAATAAACTATAATAAATTATTATTTTATTAAATTTATTAATTTGGAAACTAATTTAAATTATTGTGTCATTAATACTTAATGGTGATATATGTAACATGTTTTCATCCTTTTCTTTATAAAAATTGTGAAATTAAGTAATTTTTTTAAATTACAATAAATCTTATAACTTTTACATTATATTTCGAATCTCGTGAACTGTGCCACCATTTTAAGCCGAATAGTATCTGAGTCGATTCTGACTCTCCATGACCAAATGCACGGGACGGAATAATTTCATAGTTAAAACTTTGTGCCAACTCCACGTGAATATGTGTCGTTTTGAATATGAAGAATGGCTCATGCAACAAAAACCATTGTGCATGCATGTGACTTTGTACTTTATCTTGATCTGTCAGAGTCTCAAATACAAACTCGTGACTCCTAAGAGCCATAACATCATCCCGATACGTCACCTGTTCAATCTTTTCGAAAACGTGTATCTGCACTGTTCAGGTTAAAAACGTTGGTAACGAGCATAGATTTTTTGCATGCATCTTAGATTGCTTTCTTTTTCTGTTTTTAATGTAATAATGTTGAGCAGATGGGTGAATTGGGAGTTTCATCTTGCATTGGATGTTCGAGTTGGCCCTGTCATATCACTGGCATCAATCTATGATCCAGAAAAGAAAAAACATCGCAGTGTTTTGTACAGAGGACATGTCTCGGAGCTCTTTGTACCGTACATGGATCCATCCAAGGATTACTACTACAGAAGCTTTTTTGACTGTGGGGAGTTCGGGTTTGGTCAATCTGCAGCTTCGTTAATTCCAAACGCCGATTGCCCCTCTAACGCAGTGTTCATGGATGGTTACTACGCCGGTCAAGACGGCACTCCGGTTAAAGTCTCGAATGCATTTTGCATATTCGAAAGACATGCAGGAGAAGTCATGTGGCGGCATACCGAATTTGGCATTCCAGGAGTTACGGTAAGAGAGGAACTTCTGAACATGCTTTAGTTTTTGATTCATCCTACGTTATGAGTGGAAACTATCTGTGGTTTTGCAGGTAAACGAGGCAAGACCAGACGTGAGCCTAGTGGCGAGAATGGTGGCTTCCATTGGAAACTACGATCATGTCGTGGACTGGGAATTCAAGCCAAGTGGGTCAATCAAAGTTCAGGTGGGTTTAACTGGGATTCTTGAAGTAAAAGGGACAACATATACACATGTAGATCAAATCAAAGAGGAAGCTCATGGAAGCTTATTGGCAGAGAACACCATAGGAGTTTACCATGATCATGTCCTTAGCTTCTATCTTGATCTTGACGTAGATGGCGTCGACAATTCCTTCGAAAAGAAAGGTCTGGTAATGAAACCAGTGACCGATGGGTCCACGCCGAGGAAGAGTTATTGGACAGTTGTTAGTGAAACAGCCAAAACTGAGTCGGAGGCAAAAATCCAACTGGGACAGAAGCCATATGAACTTGTAATAGTGAACCCTAACAAGAAAACTAAAGCTGGAAACAAGTATGGCTATCGGATAATTCCTGGGGCAACGTTACACTCGCTGTTGTTAGAGAATGATTACCCTCAAATCCGAGGTGCTTTCAGCGAGAACAACATATGGGTTACTCCACATAACAAATCTGAAAAGTGGGCAGGAGGACGATACGTCGATCAAAGCCAAGGTCAAGACACATTGGCTGCTTGGACTCTTAGGTACTGTATATACGATGGTTACAAGATTATATTTCTGCCATATTCATCACTGAGACTTTTTCTTTTTTTTTCATGGCTTGGATTTTGCAGGAACAGAGAGATCGAGAACAAGGACATAGTGCTATGGTACGTCATGGGTTTTCACCACGTCCCTTGCCAGGAAGATTTCCCGTTGATGCCGACGCTGACCGGTGGATTTGAGCTCCGACCCACTAATTTTTTCGAATCCAATCCAGTGTTGAAAGTGGTCACAAAGCGTCCATGAATGGCTAATTGCACGGTTATCGGATAATTTAGTCCCCGAGTCTATGACAATAATCCATTTGATTTGAGGTCATGCCTTCTTTTGAATTTCCTTGTTATTATGTTAATCGGAGTACTGGTGGATCGTTACTACATGGAAATAAATGTTAGTTATACCATAATTAAGCTCTAATTATAGATTTAAATAGCGATAAACTAATTGTTGAATTGTTTGAACAAATAAAAGTACTATTTAAAAAACTTCTTTAACACAGTTAATTTAGAATAGATATGACTTAACCTACGGGTTGTGGCTTAGTTGGTTGCGCAGGCTGAGCTTGTGGGAAGAGATCTCGGATTCGATCTCCGCTAAACAAACCCATAGGAAAGGACAAGGTGCCTTAACTGTGACTACACCTCGAACCGGATTAGTCGGCTCAATGGATTCGGATACCGGTAGTTTACCCAAAAGAAAAAGAATAGATATGACTTAATCTATGTGAATATTTAATTCAAATTACAGTTTAAATACAATTAGTGAAATCACAATTGTAATTAATAATTTTTAAATTTATGGCACTAAATGTTTGATATTGTTAAAAATAATCTGAAAAATAACAAATACAAATTCCGTTCTGCTACTGTACATCATATCCATCTTTTAAAATGTTGAAGGGCTAATCTTGATGGAGCAATGGGTTGCTTTCGAAAAAGTTGGCAGGTCGAAGCTCAAATCCCCCATGAAGGGTTGGCATCACCGGGAAATCTTCTTGACATGGAACATGGTGAAATCCCACCGTATACCATAAAACTATGTCTCTGTTCCCCACCACCCTATTCCTGCACATATAACATACACTTTTCTTTTATAATCACCCCAATATTAAGTATTACTATAAAAAAATGCAACAAATATATACACGAATTAGATTAAAAAATAGCGATATTTTAAAAATCGAATCGAAAGTTAAATCGATAGGATAAAAATTTAAAAGTTTAAAAGGTATAACCTGTCATAAAAATAATAAAGACTAAAAAAATTGAAAATTATTAATAATAAAAATTTTAAAATAAATTTAATTGAAAATCGAATCAAAAAGTTAATCGATCAAAGTTTTTATTATTAAATCAATCAAACTATTTTTTTAATATTGAAAAATAGGATAAATTGAATTCCTAATGTTTGACTTTGAACCCAAATTTTTTTAAAAGTCAAACTTAATTTTGTTTATTTAGGATCTATTACTAAAATTTGAATCTATTTAAATGATTTTAAATTGATCAAATCATAATTTAATTAACAATATTTCTGAAGTCAATTTAATTTAATTTAATATGTTAATTTTAGATTGGTCACATCAAAGCCTAAATTAAATTTTTATAATTAGTTGAAAATAATATCAAATTTAAGTTTAAATTTAAATTTAATTAAAATTAAACATTGGAAACCTCTTAACCCTATCTCAGATTCTAAATACAAAATTCTAATTATTTAGCTTACCTGCGGGTCCAGACAGATAAGCCATCTTCACCTCGGCTCCGATCAGCATAAAATCCACCAGCCCACCTTTCTGACTTGTTATAAGCAGTTACCCACACCTGGTACTTGGTATAAGCGGCTCTAATTTGCGGATAGTCATCGTCGGTCAACAGCGACGTTACAGGCTCTCCGGTGATCAGCCGGTAACCCACTTGATTCCCAAGCCTAGTCCTCTTATTGGGGTTCACGACCCAAAGCTCTGCTGGGTCCAAGCCCAGTCGAATCCTAGCCTCGGCTTCAGTTTTAGCCGTTTCCTTAACGACCGTCCAATAACTTCTTCTCGGCGACGGCCGGTTAACGGTTGGCACCCTGGCCGTTTGTAGTTTAGCTCTTACGAATGAGTTATAGTTACCGTCGATGTCAAGGTCAAGGTAGTATGTGAGGAAGTGGTCGTGATTAACGGCGACGGCGTTCTCTGTAATTAATGTACCGTATACATTAGTTGTAATTTGGTCTTCGTTCGCGTAGGAAGTGGCCTTCATCTCTAATATTCCCGTTAAGCCAACCTAAATTTCAATTACATAATAACAAAAATCTTATATTGTAAATGTTTTGAACATAAAGCTTAAATCCTTTCGACATCATAAAAATTTATCAATGTCTATTAGAATTTTTAATATAAATAGCCCGTTAATAAAAATTGAGCTTAGATCAATTATTGTCAAAATAATTAGAACTAGTCATTTAAATAATTGATCTTTATCACTTATAAATCTTTTAATATTTTAATGTCTAGTTAATATGAGATATTCTATTATTGTCATTATTATAATAATAGCACATGTTCTTTTGAAATTGAAATATTTATATTTATAAAATGAAAGTTGTAAATTTGATAAATTATTTTTGGACTATGGCATTAAAAAACAATTTATAATGGATGAGGGTAAAGTTTACCAAATTTTGTAAAATTTCAAAAAATATTTTGAAAATAATACTCAAGTCCATTTCAGGGTTGAATTTTTTAATATTATTATAGTGTAACCAAGTAATATATATTTTCATAAATTGGGATATGCATTATATAAAATAAAAGTTGTAATGAAATTTACATATTTCTTAAAATAATGTTATTGTCCGTTCATTAAAATATTCATGAAAGCGTGAAAAGAACAGAACTTACACCAACTTTGATGGTGCCACATTTCTTGAACTCCCAGTCGAGAACATAATCGTAGTTCCCCACAGTAGCCACCATCCGCACCACCAAACTGATTTCTGGCTCTCCACTAGTTATCTGCCAAAACCCAATTTGTAATTTTTCTGACGGATGTTCAAAAAAGAGTTAAATCAATGAACTTACCACCTTCCCAGGAATATTTATTTCAGTATGTCTCCAAGCAGCATCACCGCTGTATTGCTCAAACACGCAAATGACGCTTTGCATCTTCTGCGGCATCCCATCGGCCCCGTCCACATATCCGTCAAGGTACACGGCATTTTCCGGACAGTCGACCAGCGGCTGGAGGGTAACTGCTGATCGACCGAACCCAAATTCGCCAATGTCCATGAAGGTCCTGAAGTACCACTCATTTGTTGGATCCATGTATGGAACAAAAGTCTCTGATACATGGCCTCTGTATAGCACCCTCCGGGATTGGTTAATCTTCGCATCAAATATGGAGGCTGTAGATATTACTATTCCTGGCCTAGCATGAAACGACAAATGAAAATCCCAGTTAGACCATCTAACACGGTGACCGTCGATGGTGAACCCTCCGTCGGATACGTTATAAGGAATATTCTTGGGCTTTGCCTTGGAACGAAAGTCAGTGCCTCCTGCTTTAGGCACAGGGGCTCTGTATCTGTCTGTGTATGATGTAATCTGCATAGAATCAATATCAACTAGAATCGTGATACCTTCAATAGGCCTCGCAAATACGTTAACCGATCCAGCTCTGTAAAAGCATGCAACTTTAAGTGCTCGTTTAGTCGCATGTTCTCCGTACCAACCTACGGTGAAGGGCAAACATGATATTTCAGATAGGTTTAACTCTCTCTTGTGAGTTGACTCGGCGAATTTGGGGTACTGAAGAGGAAGTTTGCTAGCTCGGAAAAGTTCGTTGAACGTGAAAGAAGGGTAACCGTGACCGGTGTAGACGTTGTGCGATACAACGGATCTCTTGGACAAGTCTACAATGAATTCACGAGTCTCAACCCCATCTCGAGCAACCACTTTGGCTCTACGAGGAATAGAAGATTTAGCTTGTTTTGATGAAGATAGCCATTTGACAACATCCCCTTTATCGGGTTCTTCAAGATCAACGTAATGAAAGGTTACGTTGGGATGATTTAAAAGATCAGACTTTTGAACGATGACTCGCACTTGATTGATCTCATTAGGATCCAGAGGATCTAGTGGGTGATAAAGGCTAGCTATTGGAGAGCATTTTAGACTGAGAACTAAAACTAGGAAAAGAATACTCATTGATACTGCTAAAGATGACTGGTTCTGCAGTGGAGGCCATAGATAACGTTCTGGTTTAACTATTTAACAAGCAACAATCCTGAGCTTTAACATACAAAATTGGAGGCCGCGTATTATTAAAATGGATTGCTTGTTTTGGTAATGTATAGCTCCCTTTCCTTGCACAGAGAGCAAGAATAATTGACTCAACTTCTTTAGAAAAAGAGGGGAATCATGTGCAGCACTCGGTGATCCTTGTGAGCGGAAGGACATCACATGATTCATGATTCGTTCTTTCCCAACTTTAACGACACTAAACATAAGATTGAAGTTATGGAACTTGAATAAGCAACTCATCGTACACGACCCTTTACTCTTCAAGCAAGCTGGAGATACATTTTTGCGACTACTTGAAGGAAATAATAAGAGAAGCAAGGAAGCATTAACGTTCTTGAATCAAAGTCGTCAACTTATTAGTAGGAAGAGCAAGTTGGGAAATTTGGCAAGATGAAGGGACTTTGCTTTGAGTACAGGATTGCTATCGAAGAAATTTGCAGGACGGAGCTCAAATCCACTGTTTAATGTTGTAAGAACTGGAAAATCTTCTTGGTATGGTACATGGTGAAAACCCGTTTGTACCACAACACAATGTCCTTGTTCCTTATATTGGAAATAAACAATTTTTAAGATTCACGTTAAGAAAATTATGATCTGAAAAAGAATCTAACAAGTTTTTTCGTCACCTGAGGCTGCAGCGATCCAGAGTATCTTCTGTTCGGCTCTGATCAACATACAATCCACCTGCCCTTTTTTCAGACTTATTGTATGGTGTAACCCACAGATTATATTTCGTGAAGGCTATATTCATCGTCTCATAAAAGAGAACCAGAAACAGATCCTGGGATCAGACGATAGCCAATGAAGTTACCCATGTTAGTCTTCTTGTTGGGATTGACAATTAATAGATCAGCTTCTCCTAAACCAAGCTTGACCTTTGCTGCAGACTCAGTTTTAGCTGTCTCACAAACAACTTTCCAATAAGATTTCCTTGGTGAGATAGGAAGGAGTTTTCATTCGAACCATATCAAGATCATGATGGTAGGTAAAGAAGTGATCGTGGTTTGCACCTATCGTATTCTCTGCCAAAAGCGTGGGAGTAAATTGTCTTGCAAAACCTGCTGTTCTGAAATTGGCTGAAGATCTTACAATGTCAATCAAGTTGAAGAAGAAAATAAGAGTGAAAGTTAAGATAAATCATCCTAGACTTGTCAGAAAATTGAAGTTGATAATATTAAGGATAATCCAAGGCTGTATGGTTCGAGGAAATGAATTCAAAAGAGTGAAATTCAGTGAAAAAGTGAAGATGAGGTCAAGATGGATGCAACTAAGAAAAATTGAAAATAAGCAGATTGACAAAACCGATCCTGTAGCAAGAAGAAGTGCAGAGCAGATGATAAAACTGAAGTAATTAAGTTGGTTTAATTAGCATAATCAAGAATTACAGAAGACAAGTAAAACAAGAGCAGCTGATTCATGCTTCAAGCCTTTTCACTTGTGTGGTCTGAAAATCAAATATGGTGTCAGGATTTTGTTGGCTGAAGAATTAAATGATGAAGATTTCAACTTTCTGTTTTTGCAAAGAAGACAATTTGGATACTTTAGTGTTTAGCCAAATGCAGAAATATATGTACTAGACTAGTTTTTAACCATTAGTTCTTGCTTTTACTTTTCAGCATTTTCAGAAAATCGTATCAGATGTAGAGAGCATATATGAAGCTCATGTTTTACTTTTCCAGCAAGAGAGTGTATTCCAAAATCTGAACACATCAATACAAAGTTCAGTTCAAGTTTCAAGTCTCTTCATGTTATGCTTGTCTATTCTTAATTTTTCAGAAGTTGAGTGTTAGAGTTTGAAGAAGCATTAGTTGATATTGTTCTGTTTTACAAACCTGGAACTAGTTTTCGTATGAAATTCTCAAACCTTCCAATATACTCATTTTTCAATTTAGCCACTTTGTTCTGTTTTGTTTTGTCAATGTTGTTGAGTTTTCATAAGCAAATCAGTCCATAGAAGAGTGAGTAGCTAGCTAAGGTAACATATACACAAACACAGTTTTTTCCCAGAAGTTCATTTTCGGTCCAAAGAGCAAATACATCATTTCTAAATACACCATACATACATACTCAAATCTGTGTAAGGAATCAGAGTTGCAAATCTTTTACATCACATTCAGTAGCTCACAAAGTCATGAAGAGAAGAGAAATTTAAGAAATCTGTTGCAGCAGAGTTACCTTTGAATTAAAGCAGACGTGAGCAGAAGGTGTTTGATCATTTGTCTCATCCATCTTCACGCTTGACAGGTTGTTCAGTGGAGCTTCCCATCTTCAGGCCTTCAAGGGAGTGATCTTCCACATAGACTTCCTCGTTTATTTGGTCATTGGTCATTGTGACTGTATATTGATCCCCTTACTTCTAACAAACCAGTTAAACCAACCTGCAAGAGGAATTAGGTATTAAGTTGAAGTAAGTAATAGCATTCAATGAGCTTCACTAAGTTTTGATCTACCCTGACTTTGATTGAACCACTCTGCTTGAATTCCCAATTATTGATATAGTCATAGTTTCCAGCAGCCGAAACCATCCTCACGACCAGGCTCACTTTTGGCCTGACTTCAGTTACCTGCAGTGACATGATTTAGAAATCGCTCATAACCAAAGTTCTGAATCAAACTTTTTCACTTACTACACGATCCGGGATTCAAAACTTGGTGTGACGCCACATTATGTCACCACCATACTTCTCAAATATGTAGAGCACGATTGGCATTTTTAAAGGCATCCCATCTTGTCCAGCAATGTAAGCGTCTAGGAAAACTGCATTTTCAGGACAATCGGCAAGTGGCTCAAGTGGTTCAAGTGGCAAGACGCATAGGCCATACCCGTATTCTCCGGCATCAAAGAATGTTCTATAGTACCATTCTGCACTTAGGTCCATGTACGGTGTAAAGAGCTTTGAGATGAACCCTCTGTACAAGACTTGCCTGTACTCCTGCTTCTCAACACCCAAGATCGATGTTAATGATTTAATTGCACCTGCTCTAGCATCGAAACTAAGATGGAAATCCCAATTGGCCCATCTAAGAAATATGTACAAAAAACAAAAAGAATTAGGAAATTCATCAATATATTTATATAATATAAAGATCAGAATCATTAGATACCTGATTTTGCTGCCATCAATTGTGAAACTTGCGCAGTCAGGTTGCACAACTTTAATCCCCTTAAGACCTGGCCGGAAAGGTGGCTTCTGCTATGATCCTCTATAATCCGTTCGATATGCCTTGGGTATCGAACTGTTAACGTATCTCTAAACCCAACGATCTTCATCTTATCGAGATCACCGGTAAGACTTACTCCCTCAGCTGGGCGTTAACTTTGACTGTTGGGCGTACCGGGTGTATTTTATGGAAAAAAAATAAAAATGAGCAAAGTATATGTAGAATATTTAACGTGGTTCACCATTAACTTTGGGCTACGTCCATGGATAAAACTCATAATATTTCTTACACTATTACAAGTAGTAAGTATATAGAGATAAAACCAAAATAGTGGCTCATAACCCTTTAGGAATATTTTTCCTAACTTCAGAGTAAAACAATGCTCTGGTTTTACTTCTTCTTTTTTTTTTATTGTCTGTGTATTATGATGAAGCAAAGAGTGCCTTATATAGGCACTCCGCCGCGTATGCAGTTGTCTTCTGCTATTGATTCAACAAAGGCAGCAAATCTTCTTTTCAACAAGTGCTGCAAGCGGCTTCCATTTCTTTCAACTAAGACTGCCTATCATCTGCTTCAACAAATACTGTAGCCGCAATGTTGGAATGATGAGTCCCTCCATGTGAGAGAGACCTATCTCCAACAAATTGAATATTCTGAGTTTTGTCCGTGGATGTAATCCAAAGTTAAGGGTGAATCACGTTAAATATTCTGTGTCCACTTTGCTCATTTTATTTTTCCTTTTCACAAAATACACTTGCTCCGCCCAACAAGTGGTATTAGAGTTGTGTTTTCATTGGAGGTATTTTTTGAAAAGAAGCACATCTCCGGAAAGAGAAAATTTCAACGAATTTTTTTTCGTGATCCGTTCGAAAAGTTGACGTAAAACGGCAAAAGTGATGAATAGTGCTTTTATGTTTTTTTAATTAATTTGCAAGGTGACGCACTGTGCAGCAATAGTAACTGGGTCTCGCGGTACTATTTGAGGTACTATTCACAGTTACTATTTACCGGGTCCCAAAATACTATTCTAGTGAGGTCCGACGACACTATTCCGATCCCATGGTGAAAATTTAGAAGATATCTTTTCTGCCAAATTTTGACGTCCTGGTTCTATATTTGAAGTTGGTTTTCTCTAATTTAGCTTAATTTGGCAAATGGAGGTGAAGACGAGCAAAATGATTAATCTGAACGGTATGAACTACCGTTTATGACGAACAAAGATGAAGAATCTCTTGATGATAACAAAGATGAAGAATCTCTTGATGATAACAAAGATGCATTTGCTGGTATTTTCGACAACTAAACTGGAGGAGATGTCCAACCAAGAATGGGAGTTTGAGCATGAACGAGCGTGTGATTATATTTGACAGTTTGTTGATGATAATGTGTACAATCACATTTGTAACGAGACTCATGCAAGAACGCTGTGGAATAAGCTGGAGCAGTTGTATGCTTCAAAGACCGGCAACAACAAATTATTTTATCTGACACAATTAATGCAGGTAAAATACCAGGAGGGTACTTCTGTAGCTGATCATTTAAACAATATGGAAGGGATGGTTGATCAGTTATCAAAGATGGGCATAAAGTTTGACGACGAGGTGATTGCTCTAATGGTGCTAGCTTCATTACCAGAGTCTTGGGAGACTTTGAAGGTGTCTTTGACAAATACTGCACCAAATGGCGTATTAAATATGGAGTCTGTGAAAAGCAGTATACTAAAAGAAGAGATGAGACGTAAATCACAGTCTGCAGCCTCCTCATCACATTTAGATGTTCTGCTTACAGCAAATAGAGGAAAGTGTCAATCCAGAGATCCAAAGTCCAGAGAGAAGAGCAGAGGAAAGTCAAACAGATATGCAAATGTAAAATGCCATTACTAGAAAAAGAAGGGCTACATCATGAAATTTTGCCGAAAGTTAAAGAAGGAAAAGGCAAAGATGTGAAGAAAGAAGAAAGCAGTGATGATGAATGATAACTGGCATTTTTGTCATGTTAATTCTTTGTGTTTTATGTTCTTTTGGTATGTTTTTGTGATGCTTTGGTTGTGTTGCTTTGGTAATTCGTGTCTTTGTTTGTTTTAGGTGACGAAATACAAAATGACGTAATTTGGAGCGAAATTTGCTAATCCGAAATTGAAGATTTCAACATGACCATATTGAAGGTAACACAGTGCTGGACTACCTGCAAATTTACCTTGGGATTTGGGCCTTAATGACAGGCCCCTTTGTTGACAAAGCCCAGAGTTTTATTATGACATGTATGTTATATGGGCCCCACTATTCATTAAAAGGAAACTATTAAAAAGGGACCCACATCATGTAATCAAAAGGGGACAGCAGCATGATGGACGGCAACTTTGGAAAGGCTTCATTTAATTAGAAAACTAGAGAGACCACAAGAGTGGACGGCTGGACTTTTAAAAGAAAGAAGGGGCCCACTTCACAAAGACCTAGGGGAGCTCTAAAAGTGTTTACGGCAGCTTGGGTGAGGGGATTAATTTATCAAAAATAAAAAGGAGTGGGGAGGAACAGTGGTCGGCGTGAGCTTGGAGCTTTGGGCAGAGAGCATATTACAACATAGAGAGCTTGAAGAGAGTATTGGAGATAACAAGAGGGAGAGGGACTACGAAAAGCTCAGGAGAGAAGTCAAAGATTGCGGCAGCTAGGAATTTTTATACTGGAGACGACCATTAGAGGAGCAACAGTGGGCAGCAGCTTTCAGTGAAGGATTAATTTCTATTTTAATTTGTTAATTTCAGTTTTATTAGATAGTAAATAGTATTTTGTGTGGCTAGTTTTTAATCTAGTTATGGTACTTTACGTTTGATGCATGTAGTTTGTGAGACTCTCGTGGTTTAATTGTTTTCGTGAATTTCTTATGTTTATTTAATCTCTGCGCTTGATCGATTAATTATT
>JANVCL010000214.1:45340608-45352701 GCA_026546855.1 Erythroxylum incrassatum | reverse complement strand
ACTTTCATGCTCAATCACCAGTCTTCCTCTCAACTTCCATTTAAACTCAATATCATCCATAAACAAATTAGAGTCCATGATTGATCATAAACATTAATAACAGAACATACGCACATATACCCACTCATCATCAACTTACTACATTCACTACCTAAATCTTGTATATCATTTCAAATTCAAGAACTCTACTTTTTCTTTACTCATAACTAATCACTAACAATTTCTCATTTAATAGGTCTAACTTCCCATAAAAGTTCAGGGTCCAACACACATACTCTTGCTTGTCATTCCTTTTTAATGCTTCTGACTCAAGGCAGCGGATATATTTAGAAGCAATAGTTCCCAGACTGTCATAGACTTTTTGTTATACAAGATCCTCAATTGAGGCGAGTGTAGAGCATACTCATCCTACATCTTAGGCATTGAGGAAACATGATTTCAGGGTTTGAAGCTTTCATAAATGAGAAGAGACTTAGGAGAAAACTAACTTCTTCATTTTCCTTATGAAATTTAGCGTACTTACAACTAAAGCGAAGCCTTGCTTTTATAAACGAAGCGAGGGTCTGAAAGGCAAATCTACCTAGAGACAAAATGATTACAATTTAAGAAAAGTAATCTAATAATTCACCTAACCTTATCAAAAAGGAATCTACTTTACAAAATTCTTAAAGTAAACAGTCCTACTTTAAGAAAAGTCTAAAGGTGAACAGGAAGATGATAAGATGGAATCTTCAACAGTGATGAACAGTGATTGTAGGTCGTCTTTCATAATGTCAGTAGTTGTCCCAAAAGTTGTGCTTACTTTACAGGTGTAAAGTAATGTCTCATGAATTGATTGATCCAAAGTATCCAAGAACTTATTTGTGGTGAAGAGGTGAGTGCCATGACTGAAGATTGGACGGAGAATCTGGATCACTTGAGTCATTAGTATTAGCTTGAGAAAATCTCTTTCTTTTGTTGGGACTGAACTTAACCATATGTAGTTCATGCAGAAATTAATCTGATTTAGTTTCATCAATGCTAGGAATATCATCATCAGGATTTCGAGCTTCTTGGAAAACTTAGTTGAACGGTTGAGAAGGTTTTGCAAATTGTGAGACTTTTATATCTTCTGGATTTGTATCATATTCAGGACTACTGGAATCAGGAATATCAACTTCTGATGCTTCTGGTTCGCCAAGAATAAATTATCCAAGATGTGGTCCAATAGATGTGGTTAATACTAGTGGATCTAAAAAGTGGTTAATCTCTTTAAGAAAGTCTCTCAAAGAGTTTAACACATTTTCTTTATGTTGTGGCCAATATTAGATGTATGCCAGAATTGGACACATTATTATGTATAAAGCAGACCAGTATGTGATTCTCTATATGGACGATGAATAATGACAAAGCATTGAGTAATTTGTTGTCTAACAGAAGATGTCTATAGACGATGTTGTTGGATGATGACAGAACACTGATACTTCCATTGATCTAATGGTTGAAACCATTATAGTAATGTCTATAATAATGAACTTCCATTGTTAGGATTACAGAGATATTGATACAGCTGAAGAGGTGAAACTGTAAATGCAAAAGCATAAAAGGCAGAAAGTGCCCAAAGGTACCATAATGTGTTTTCAGATAAAGGATCTTGAAGAAGATTCACATTAAGGTAAGGTGCTTCGATGTTGAACATAACAGAATTTCCAAAGGAATTATTCGTGCAAGAACAAGTGCAAGTAATAGAATAAACTACTACAAGCAGGTGAGGCAACTTCAAAAAGACTAGTAGGACCACTAGCAATAGGAGGAAAAGACTTCTTAGTAAAAGAAACAAGAGGTGGACAAGCCATATTTTTGGGTTTTTTTATGCCAAAATTGTTGAGAACTAAAAAACTCAATGAAGTTAATAGGTTGAAAGAGAAGAAGGATAGTTATAGGGAAAGAAAGTATCTGATGGCCATGATGGATGTTGTCGAAGACGTGTAGATAAAGCTGTTGTATCTACAGTGGTATGACCAATATCTGTTTAAGAGAGAGATAGTTTCTGGTTAGAAATATTTTGACATATTTGCTTAAGGTGCTTGACAGCTGTAGTCTGTTCATTTCTCCATTGTGGTAGATTCTTACGTAAGAGCTTCGATAAGCAAGATGTATATGCTGCCACATGTGGTATGAAATCTCTGATGTAATTAACAATCCCAAGAAATGGTTGAATTTGTTTCACAGTGAAATGTTCATTTGGAAATTGCAACAATTCTTTTGCAGTATGTGGACCTGGCTAATAGAATCCATTCTTGAATTGCATACCCAGAAATTCAACTTCTGTTTTACCAATAGTGCTTTTCGAGGCTGAAAGCATAATCCTATACTGTTGTGTAAGATCTAAAAATCTGTTCAAAAGGGCTTGATGTTTCTCATGGGTCTTTGAGAACAGTAGAATGTCATCGATATAGCTCAAGGCACTTTTGAGGATAGGCTCATAGATTTTTGTAATGGACTTTTGAAATAGTGATGGTGCAACTTTGAGTCCAAAGGGCATCACAGTCCATTGGTACTGAGCCTTGGGAATGCAAAATGTAGTCTCATAACGTTCTTCAGGGTGAATACCCAATTGCCAAAAACCTATTTTAAGATCAAACTTTGAGAATATAACAACTTCCTTGAGAAATAGTACATGTGTACTAATTTTAGGCAAAAGAAACTTGTCATCTTGCAAGAAAGCATTCAAAGGCTTGTAGTCTATCACTAGATGTTTCTTTCCATGTTTCTTCTATAAATGTTTATTGATATAGAACGTTTGATAAGCCAAATCTGACTTTGTGAGCTTAATTAATCCTTGTTGTAACAGTATTGCACACTCATCTTGTGCGAGCTTTAAGTCGTCAGGGTTCATCCCTGGATGTGTGGCTTTCGTGGGATTAATATCCTTATTTTTCTTGAAAGGTAAACTTAAAAAAAAGTCAGCATTTTTCCACAGAGGATATGGATGAGTAAACTGCTCATGGGAATCTGGACAATATTCCAATAGTTTATCTCGAAATCCAGTGTAATGTGCAGGAACCTATGTAAGTTTAAACACATTTTTGATGTCAATGTATGGACTAAAAAGGTTTCAATACCTGAGGCCTATAGGTAGGAATTGTAAAGGTTGGGCTTTATTGTATGTATCCATTCTAATCAAAAAGATCTGGGCCTGGTAAATTTCTTCCAAGTACTTTAGTCCAAACTGTACACTGAGAGAAGAAACGAATGCCAATTCGTCTCTTAGTAATCAACCAGTCTTAAATGAGTTACCATCAGCAACAGTAAAATGCTCTTCATGAGAAGTCCATGCTTTCGATGATAAAATATTGGGCTTCATGATCGTACAATTGGAGCTAGTATCCATAAACCCGATAACTTTAATGGGTTTGTCATATTTATCTTGTTGAAAGATTTGGATCTGGACATAAGATCTTTGTACTGGAGTATGATCTATCTTCATACATGCTTGTTGTAACATGTATAATGAATCATCATCAGTAGAGACAGATGAGCTTGATGATTCTTCTTCATCAGTTGACACAGAGACAAACTGTGTATCACTGCTCTCACTAGATTGTTCCTCAAGAAATTCTTCAATGTTGCTTTGAGGATGAATAGACATAAGCGTTTCAAGTTTCTCGAGAAACTTAACATCCTTCTTCTTTTCCTGAGGACCCTTTTTTGCAAAGTGATATGGGTTTCCACAGATAAAACATTGAGCTTTACTTCGATGTGAGGATTTTTTGAAGAACCTCATAAATTTGCGCTTTTTGCTTATGTTCTTCTTTTTGAAGTTTTGGTTCCAAGGCTTTAAGTCTTCCTTCTTCTCGTGGAACTTTCTCCTTTGATAGACTTGAGAAGAATGAGCTTTCTTCTTGCTATGACACTCAAAAGTATTTTTATCTTTGCATTTTATCTAGAGATAAGGCTTCTTGCAAGCCTGTTTGAGAACTGGACCTCCTTTAAGGATATTCTTGAACAAAGTATGCTGATCACATAACTTGTCAAGAGAACCTAAAGCAAGCTGATAGATTTCTCCAAGAGAGATTGTAAACATGTCTCGTTGTAGAGAAACCATGGTCCTTTGTAGTTTTGGTTGTATTTCATTTGGAAGAGATGATATAAAAGTATAACTCAAGTTAACAACATTCCATCCATTCAAAATATAATACCTTTCTGTCATGCATTTGTAATGCTTTTGAATATCATGCTTATCAAGAGAACAACATTTCATCGCGAAATACTCATGACGAATTTATTTATCAATCAACTGGAAATCACCAATGAATTTTTTGTGAATTATTTCTAGTAATACTCCAGCAGTTGATACTTGTATGTACTGAAGGCTTAGTAATCATTAATACTTTGCCACCATTCATGCAAAGTACCAGTGAATCTGGATGTGAATTCAAACAAAATATCTGGAAGAGGAAGATTAGGTCCGATCATCTGTAAATCAATCCATGCATCGAATTCATGTATCTGATCCCTCAATTTCTTTGGTGGAAGATCATCGAATGTGAACCAAGGTCCTGAAGTAAGATTGGTATTTGTCGGTTGTGTAGCGGCCGTAGTTGGTGTTGTTGTAGGTGTTGGTTCAGGTCTGAAAGGTTCAGTATCTGTGGATTCAGTTTCATTGATTTCTGGTTCAACTTTAGTATATTGAGGCATAATTATCAGAACATTTGATAATTCTGACAGGTCATCAAAATTTGTTGAAGAATCAGTCGATGGTGAAGAGACTGGTTTGTATGATGACTCCGATGGTTGTTGTTCTAATAAGTTTGGTGATAGTTTATCTGAACAATTAGATGGTGTTGCAGAAACTTCAGATGTATTACATGTTGCTTCGATATTCTCTGACTGAGAACTGGAAGAATCTTTTGCAAGACCTTTAGAGATTAGAGTAGCTATGTATCGCTTTATTTGAACGTTTACAAGTTCAGATCCTATTATATGGGGCTAGATTTCGACTTCAAAGTAGCATCTTTCTCAAAACGTGCCAACCTTGCTATCATGGAATCAAACAACCACGGGGCGTCGATGATAAGTACGAGCATTTGTTGGCTCCCATGCATCTACCTGAACCATAACTTATGTATATATATAAATATAGCACATTGAAGTTGATTAATCAAGTTCTTAAGAAATTTATACTGAAGTAATTTAGATACCCGAGATGACTAGGAAGGGGAGGATCGGCAAAGGGAGTGGTTGAATATGAATAGCCATGGAAGAATCTGTTTGATAAATTGGTTTTAGCTAGTGGAGGTTTTGAGTTAGTTCATTTAGAAATTGGAGGGTGGTGTGGCTTTTTGTAGTCGGATGGATTAGTGATATTAATTGAGTTTTGGAAAGTAGGTAGGGTTTTATTATCTTCATTGAAGAGTAATTATTAGTAAGAAAAATCTTAAAAAATAGTAATATTGCATGTAATTTTTTTCTCTCAAAATTATCCGATTATGTAACAAAATAAAAATTAATTATTTTAAACATATTATTTAATAAACTGGAAATTATTAATATTATAAGTAATATAATATTATTTTTATAAGTCAAAATTTACTTATACAAATAGGAGCAAATGAACAAGTCACTCAACGCAGTGATTTTTGGCTCCGACCGAAAAAGAAAACGGAAAATGGCGCGCATATCAATTTCCCGCGAAACCTGAAAACAGTAACGCGCCACGCTCCTTCCTTCGCTCCATCGCTTAAATCCTTTCAGTTTAGTGTTTGGACTCACCCGAATCCCATAGCTATGGCTTTGAGGCGCAGAACCCAAGCTCCGAAGCCTCGCGTCTCTAAGTCTAATGATCTATTACCCACCAAAGCCAGCACTCCCAACGACTACGACGACGTCTCGTGTGAGGAATGTGGTTCCGGGAAGTCTCCGGAGGACCTTCTTCTCTGCGACAAATGTGATAGAGGCTTTCATTTGTATTGTTTGAGACCCATTCTCGTTTCCGTTCCCAAAGGTGCCTGGTTTTGCCCTTCTTGCTCCGATCACAAGAAACCCAAGCGTATGTTTATATACCCCTTTTTTTCCCCCCTTTTGTTTAATCTGCTTATTTGTTGTCGAGGTTTTCTGGGTCTGTGTGCCTTCTTTTAATTGTTTGTTTCTGTACCGTTCAGAATGTTCAACTTAGCAAGATCGCAGCTTTTCTCTACATTATTTTGAGATGTTTCGTCTATTTGAAAATGCTGATTCCTTTTAAGTGTTTATTGTGATTTTATAGAACGATTATAATAATTAATGGGTTTATTTTGTTGATTGATACTGTATTTCGAGATTAAGGGGGTCGCTCTTTGATTACATGCAGCATTCCCTCTTGTTCAAACCAAGATCATCGATTTCTTTCGCATACAAAGGTCCTCAGAATTAATCCAGATGCAAAGTCAAGGTGAAACTCGGTACCTAATCAGCAATTCAGTCCACTCCCAGTGTTGCTTTTATTGGTTTTTTTTAATGAAAATTATTGAAATACTTAACATTCCTGTAGTTGCATATAGCCAGAAGAAAAGGAAGCGATCTGGTAGCTTGGTAATGTCCAAAAAGAGAAGGAAACTTTTACCCTTCTGTCCGAGTGAGGATCCTGAAAGGAGACTCCAGCAAATGAGGTCACTAGCAACAGCATTGACAGCCTCAGGTACAGATTACGGCAACAAGCTTACTTACCAGAAGGGCATGGCACCAAGGTCTGCAAATACTGCATCTCTTGAGAAGGAAGGAATGCAGGTAAATTGAAAATGGATTGGCTTTCTACTGAATGTTGTGTTATTCACTTATTTGTGAGGAGTTAAAATGATAAGAAAAGGTTTTCTTGTAAACAACTCTGCAAGGTTGTGACGTTGAAAGATTGAATTGTAAACTTGAGCTATGTTTATTATTCTAAACACTTGCTATAAAGCTGTGAAGTAATTCTTGGTTTTAGATACAATCCTTTTTAGTTTTTATAAGGATTAGATTATAGATTCCTTAAGGGTGTTTCTCTATTATGCTACGGTTCATCATGTTGGTTACTTGGAATATAGTAGTATGATAATTCTTTTGACAGGTGCTGTCCAAGGAAGACATAGTGTCCTTAAAACTGTGCGAAAGCATGATGGACAGAGGAGAATGCCCACCTCTCATGGTTGTTTTTGATCCCCTGGAAGGGTATGTATGTTTCTCATCTTGAATTATAGTGAAGAATATCTATACTATTGTGATGCGATTTAGGATTTCAATTGGCTCATTCAGTATTCATATTATGCGCAGTTTCACAGTAGAGGCAGACAAGTTTATAAAAGATTTAACTATTATCACAGAGTACACTGGAGATGTTGACTACTTGAAGAATCGGGAAAATGACGATGGAGATAGCATGATGACATTGCTTTCTGCAGCTGATCCTGCTCAAAGCCTCGTCATATGCCCCGACAAACGAGGAAACATTGCTCGCTTTATAAATGGAATCAACAACCACACAATGTAAGTTGATCTTATATGAATAGCTGTAATATATAAGTTATCAGTGGAATCTTTTCTCAAAAAAAAAAAAGTTATCAGTGGAATCAGCAGTCACAGTCTAAGTTGGTAGATTTAGCGATTCATGTCTAGGAGATGAAAAGTTTTTGACATACTGTACAAGAATCAGCTTATATTTTCTTGAAACAAATGTTAGATTATTTCTGGCTCTTCTTTTTGAGAGGTTTTCACTTTCAGTTCTCCTATAGATTCACAAACCACAGAAGTACTGTGATTTTGCACTTGTAACGCTTTTTGACTCAATCTTACTGGACTTTGGTTTCTAAATGCAGAGATGGGAGGAAGAAGCAGAACCTCAAGTGTGTAAGATTTGACGTCAATGGTGAGAGTCGAGTTCTGCTTATTGCCAACAGAGACATATCCAAGGGAGAGAGGTTATACTACGACTATAATGGATACGAGAATGAGTACCCAACAGAACACTTTGTTTAAGTTTATTATCTCACCAATATTGCGACTAACAAACTAATTGTATGACGATGTTAGTTCATTTAAGTCCAATTACCATTGAATAAATATAAAACTGAAGATTCATTTACACTCCGTTCTGGTGATGCCGGAAAGATGTAACCAGTTAGCTTGTTCCAGTGATGCCACTTTAAGCTCCATTCCAGTGATGCCGGACAGTATCTGGCAGATACTGGAAAGAGGTAACTGTTTCCTTATTACAGTGATGCTGGACGGGTTACACTCTGTTCCGGTGATGCCGGAAAGAGATAATGAGTTAAATCCTGTGTGCACGCTCCAAAAACATGAAAGAATGCGTCCAACAAGCCATCTGACTTGAGAAATGTCTATACAAATCCATGAATCACAATATGGCATGTGATTCCCTTTGTTAGAGGCCTTCAAAATTTTGTTTCAAGTCGTATGTTGCTGTCTACTTTCTGAACAAACTCCAAGTTAGAGAAAGAAACTAATCCCAAGTTACATAATTGGATCAAAAGCAGTGATAGGACATTGTTGTTAAATCCAAGGGCAAAGAAAATGTTCCAAATGATTGTATCTTATTTATTCACGATAGGAAGCTTAAGCCTCAGTTACAAACAGTCCCTTGGCATATTTACATGATCGTGTGCAACAGATCAGGCTTATGTATACAAGATGACAGTGCACACTGAGCCTTCCCCAATTTACACCTCAGCTGCTACGTCTAAAAAAACGCAGCAAAGTCCAAAACTGATGACACATGACAGAGGGTGGCCTCGGCTCTCCCCTCCTCTCTTCTATGGCCTTGTTGAGGGCCTTGAGGCCTAGCAACAAAATGCGATTCTTTTTGGTTCCCAAACACTTACTCTACAATATCTGGTGGCACGTTGAAAGATAGCTCCTTCGCTTCTCTCTCAATTTGGTTTAGTATATTGTCTCCTCCTTCACATAAATGGCAATTACAATTGGTTAAGGTTGAGTAAAAATATGCCAAGTAACTATTTCAGGGAAGATAGGCTTACCAGCAAGGAGGTTCCTTTCGTTGTTATTGGCATTGATACCGAATCCAAGTGTACGCAGGTTGTCATTTTCAGAGGCCAGGACTGCAACTGGATGACCTGCCGGTATTATAAAGACGTCACCAGGTGACAACTGAGAACTGATCTTCTGATACTGACCACTACTCTCTGCTTCCTCTTCTTCTTTTTCTTCTTCTTCGGTTCTTTGTTCTGTTTCCCACTTGGGCTCATGCGTGTGCCTTTCTAGATGTGGGCAAGCCATTTCAAAGCGTCCCCTTCCTTCAACAACTAGAACAACTGTCGTCGTCCGAGAATTGTAGTGCGGTAACATTAAAGCTCCCTGAAAATGTTGTCAAGGAATCAATCTTCTAGTGAATTGTTAGAAGCAACAGAGCAGCTAAGAGATAACATGTGTGCTCGTGCCTTGTTTAATTTCTGCCAAAGAGACAGAGATGTTTATGTCTTGCAGCTGCTTGCAATCGTCTGGTGAAGCTTCAAAGAACTTTCCATCATTATTGGAGTAGATAGGTTGCTGATTGCGCAAGCTGAAAGGTCACCTCCCATCATGGCCTCTCTGCTTGGTTGAAAAGAAGGCATGTGCACTCAAAGCCTTCATTTGTTCTCGTGATGATTTAAGAACAAATCCCTTCTTCTGCTGTCCAAAGAGCCTGTCTAGCTGATCTTTTGGAGTCTGTAAATATTTACAAGAAGATGAACCTAGTCCACAGGTTGACTTGTTGAGGAAAAAGCACTAACAAGAAAGAATAAAATGCCTACTTTAAGAGCAGTCTCCAGAATGTCATTGCTGAAAGCTCTGTAAAACGATTCAGGATTATCACCTCCTGCTGCGAAATATCCCTGGGACAAAATTATGGAACTTAATCAGAAAACTCGAACACTTTTCTTGCTAATGAAGGTGTTAGAGAAAGGGCCGTGAAGGTCTTAATCACCTTAAAACTTTCCTGGAGTATTAACAGTTTTGATGAGCGCTGCGACTATCAACTTCTCGTTACTATCTCGGTTAATTAATGTTGAGTTTTAGCTTGTTTGTTTGTCTCATATGGGTAGGATAAAAAAATTGAGACAAGGTTATTTCTTATATAAAGAGGTTATTATCTCCTTAGTTAATGCACCAATATAAAGTTAAAGATTTGTATGACAAATTTGACACTAGTTAAATTCTTCTTTTGACGTGAGAATTGGAGAGTTTATTGTGGGTATTTCTTTGTGAGTGTGTTGATGTATTGAGCATTAGGTGAGAGAAAAATTGTGTAGTTGTAAGGATTTTTTACAAAATGGGTTTTCTTCTTGTTGCCTGTGTTTTTTTTCTATAGTTTGAAAATTTCCATGTAAATTCTTTTATGTTGTTATTATTTTTTTATTTTATGATAATTTTGTCCATTAAAAATTTTTGGGCGTGGGTTCGCGAGGTCTAAATTTTCAAGAATTGGTATCAGAGTTAAAGTATGTTTTTTTTGAAAATTTTGAATATGCTTTGTGATTGCAGTTTTAACTAATCTTTCACATCAGAAAGGATTTTTTTGAGAAAGGTTCATTTGATGCGACGGAGCTTTGATGTGGTAGTGCAGAAGTACATTTCTAAGAAAGTTTTGACTAAGAAAAGACTTGATATTTAAGTGTGTCCTTTGTAACCCACTTTTCTTTCCTGGGAACTTATCTGGTTTACAATTCATTTTTACGGTAAAATTTATTAAGGTAGAAGAGCACAGAAAAAATGTCAAAAAATAGGGCTTTGAATTTTCTTAGATTTGAGGTGGATAAATTCGCTGGGAGAATCAATTTTAGCTTGTGGAAAGTGTAAGTCAAGGATATTTTGATTCAGCCGGGGTTACACAAGGTATTGAAAAGCAGACAAATCCCTGGTATCAGCACTATTACTAGTGATACTAACAAAATGACTAGTACGGACAGATCTAGTATGAGCGATGAAGATTGGGAAGATCTGAATTTGAGGGTAATAAGTAGGATATAATTGTGTTTGGCTAAGAATGTCCTTGCGAATGTGCATGGAATATCTACAACAAAGGAACTCTGGGAAAAACTCGAGGAGTTGTATCAAACAAAGGACGTCTCAAATCGGTGTACTTGAAAGAGCAGTTTCATACCCTACGGATGAGGGAAGATACTACAATTTCAGATCATTTAAGTGTTCTCAATAGGATCGTCTCTGAACTGAAGACCATTGATGTTCGAATAGATGATGAGGATCAAGCTTTGAGACTCATTTGGTCTCTTCCACCTTCGTATGAGCATATGAAATCGATTTTGATTCATGAGAAAGAGAAGATAGTTTTTTTTCTTCTGAAGTTACCAGAAAACTCTTTTTAGAAGAGAGAAGATTGGATGGTGGAAGAAATATTCCTCCTGAAAACTCAGCTCTGGTGGTAGTTGGATATTGGAAGAAAAACTCCATAAAGAAAAATATAGTATGTTGGACATGTGGACAATCTGGGCACGTGAAGAAAAATTGTCCGAGAGATGGAGCGGATTTAGCAAGAAGTTCTGGGTCAATTAATGGAGAGACTAACAATGTCACTAACATCGTCTCCGTAGATGATGATCTTGCTCTCTAAAAAGGGGGCATGTACATCCTCATGGCATGTCGCTTGTTCGTGAACCGCAAATGCTCGGTTGTCGAAGTGAGTAATAAATCGGTAAGAACCAAGTCGTGTCCACAGGGATTATGAGAAAATTCAATTCTATGCTAGCTAACGATATTTGAAATCTAGTTGGATGAAATTTTAGAAAATTAAAATTAATGTAAAGAATTTTTTCTTTGTTTAAAAACAAAATTAACTTAAATAAATTTCTTAACAACTACCCAATTTAATACGATCAAAATAACTATGAATATGAAAAATTTGTGCAGCAACTAATTAAGAAAAGATTGGAGCAATTTGCTAATTAAAAGTTTTAACGACAAAGACGAATGACTTTATCCTAGGAAATGATATTTTTTCAACCTTAATATTGAATTAGCTATTCTCCACAACTGAAATATTCTACCATTGTAGGTGAATTTTAAGAGTAATTAATCCCCTTTTCCCAAAGATGAATTAATTTATCCACTCTAGACGTCACTTAG